>JAQMYM010004798.1:0-12127 GCA_030014255.1 Parauchenoglanis ngamensis
TTTCTCAGAGTTCCTACGTGATGCAGTAAAACCAAAACTATATTTGTGCATCCAGTAGGTACCTGTCACAATCAGCACAAACCTTTCAGGAAGCAAGACTTTAAAAAAAAATTGTTGTGCAGTGTTATATTTATTGATCAATTAATTGTTTAAATTTAGGAAAACATTTGGCGTGTACGGTGTCTGATCACAACACAGCTTAACTCTCGGAGAGAGAGAGCAGAGAAAAAAGGTCCAGCATCTGTCTAAGGCAAGAAAACCACACTTTTATCTACAAAGTATAATTTTATCGACAATTAAAAAAAAAAAAGTCTTCTTCAGCAGGTCTCAGTGGAGCTACAGTCGGAATCATGTTTTGGAATCAGATGAGACTCAGTCCAACCCTTTTGGCCACAATGTCATGAGTATGTTTGGTGTAAAAAGGAGACTGAAGTTTCAGAGATGGTTGGATCTGATTTGTGGCTCTAATGAAAAATGCTGACATCATGAACCCAAACCTGGTTGCGTCTGCCAGGAGGTTATGACTTGTCTGTAGATGGATAAAAAGATAACGAGCCAAAACACATTCAGGCCAGTACAGAAAATAAAATAAACATCTGTTCATTTATGTAAAAGACTGTGTTGAAGTAAAACTAGTAATGTACAGCGTTCCCTCCTGCTGACGACAAATATTTACACTACTTTATGCATTTATTTTCAAGAGCAGTGCCAATAGTTGTGAAGTTACATTTCTTTATGTGTCATGAATTATCATGTCTACAGCAGTACAATGTGATATGTGTGTGTGTACACCAGTACTAATCACACACAGTACATGGACAGGTTCCATTCGACTTCTGTAAACAAACGTGCGTGCACACACACACACACACACACACACACACACACACACACACACACATGCACACACATATATAACAAATGATCTAAAATCAGTCTGTGTAAAACTGGTAATGGTTTCAGTGTAATGAGCTGATTTTATGTAGCAATCACAGACAAGCAGAGAAACACAGTGAAATGTCCCACTGCTGTTTACTGAATATCAGCACTCTTGGAACGCCCCTTGAACAGTCAAACTAGTGGACTGGAACTAACTGTTGTATAAAATATACATTGTACAATGCTAGTAAAGGTTTTCTGCTTTAATCATTACATTTCAGGCAAAAAAAGTAACATATCACCCTGCTTACCTGACTGCACTATCAGACACGTCCGCTCACTGAGGGTGTACACGTCACGCTTGTGAAATTTGCACCAGTAAACCCCGCCGTCCTGCTCGCTCACGGTGCTGATGGACACTGAGAAATCACTGAAGTTCTTATTTGTCTCCAGTCTGCCTCTGTAGGGTTCCTCAGGAGTCAAGGTTCTGTCTGAGTAATAGTGCGACACCTCCTCCTCTGTGCTGTAGAAGCAGAAGCAGGATTGTGATCATGGAGACGTTACTCAACTCTGACATTATATCATGACTAAATTATAAACCTATAAAAGCAATTTCAGTTACAGTGACACTGAATCACACCATGAGAATAAAGTAAGAATTTTACATGTTTATTATATTTTTTCAAAATGGCCTTTTCAAATGATTTTTATAATACTCATTTTAATCATTTTACTTTTGTTCTCCTTTACTGTGTGACAAAAAAATATACATTTCAGATTAGTGTTCTTATATATTTGATATTTTAGATTAGTTTATTTTTATAGTCTTTCCTTCAAATTCATTTTATATTTTAACAAATATTTTCTTTTCCCTTCTTTCTCAGTTTCCCCTTCGCAGTACTCTGAGTACCCCTAAGCACATTTACATACATAATAAATCATACATCTGTTTGCCTGTTTTTTTGTAGTTATTTTTACTAAATTAAATAGTCACTTGTTTTCAGATTTGTTTATTGCATATTATTCTGTTTATCTGGTTAAGCTCGTGCTTTATATTTGGTAATATATATATTAATATGCTGAAATGTCCCAGGTCAGTTGTACTGTATTAAAACATAAATAAAAAATGTGCTGTTCTTAAGCCTTACTGTAGGAGAGAGTGTGTGCAATTTTATGTAGATAAAACACACAGCTTACTTCTCATCTGGCCGTCTGTACATGTAAACTCCGTCCTGATCTGGGTTTGTGATGCTGCACTTGATGGTGGCCTTTTCTCCAACACGCACAAACAGGGGTACACACCGGCCATCACCGCCTACACACAACACTTACACTGATTATTAACGTATAACATATGAATAATTTATGACTCCCTGTAGATAAATAAATAACATGGGCGGCGCGGTGGTGCAGTGGTTAGCACCGTCGCCTCACAGCAAGAAGGTTCTGGGTTCAGCTGGAGTCTTTCTGTGCAGAGTTTGCATATTCTTCTCCTCGGTTTCCACCCAAAGACATGCAGATTAGCTCCTTTTTGGGGGGCCCTTTTTTTGGGGCCTAAAGGCTAGAGAAGTGGGATTGGAACTGAAAGGTCGCTGGTTCGATTCCCTGGACCAGCAGGAAAAATGTGTGGGGAGTGAATGAACATCACTTTCCCTTCCCTCTGCATCCACGGCTGAAGTGCCCTGAGCAAGGCACCTAACCCCAACTGCTCCCCGGGCACTGCGGCATAGAGATGCCCACTGGTGTGTGTGCACTTCTCACTTGTGTGTGTTCACTGCTTGGATGGGTTAAATGCAGAGGAATAATTCATACCTTGCTCAAGGTATGTCACAATCACATGGTTTAATGGTTTAAATACAGCATGGAGAGAAAAACACACACTGAAAAAACATAAGTCTGATTCAACACTAATGTAAATATAAAGTCCTTCTAAAGCCATAAATCACTGCTAACAATACAAAAACAGCAACATTACTGATAACGCAAGTCATAAAGAACCTCTTATACTAATAAAAACATTAAAAATACCGAAGAAAATGGCAAATAACTCAAACTTTTTGTTTAAAAAAAGTTTAAAATAACAGCAAAATGTCTAAAATCAAAGATCCTAAGATTTTTCTTTAAAAAAAAAATACAAATATGATAATCATAATCTTTGATTTTATAATCTTCTAATTTTAAATGTTTGTCTAATTTTTGAGCAAATACAATTCATAGTTCAATCACTGGAGTTCAGGATCAAAGCACTGCTGAGGAAAGTCAAAAGAGAATCAAAAAGACGACACAAGCCACTTGTTAAGACTCCTAAATAGTCCTATAACCATACTACATCACCCATAATGCAACAAAATACTCCTATAACTATACTACATCATATACTACATCACTCCAAATGAGAGAAAATACTCCTACAGTAATTAAATAGACATACTCCTGAAGTACAAAAAACTTCTACAGACATCACATACTTATAAAGAGAGTAACACACTACTATATGTGAAATAAAACACACACACACACACCTGTGCAGGAGCCGGAGTGGAGGAACACACTGAGCAGGACGAGTGTGTGTAGAGGGAGACGCTTCATCTCTTCTGCTCTAAAGTCACTTCTCTCTAAGGCATTTGAGTCACAAAGGAAAAGTTCATACCACATCCCACACACACACGCGCGCGCACGCACACAAGCACACGCACACAAGCACAAGCACACGCACACAAGCACACGCACACAAGAACACACAAGCACACGCACACAAGCACACGCACACACGCACACACGCACACGCACGCACACGCAAACAAGCACACGCACACAAGAACACACAAGCACACGCACACAAGCACACGCACACAAGCACACGCACACACGCACACACACAAAGAAGAAGAAGAAAGAAGAGGAATCAGAGTTTGCTGGAGCTGGAGAACAAGTTTGAGAACCAAATTGTGAAAAATGGAGGATCATACATATTATTTAGCAAAGAAAAAGCAAGAATGTGTGAATGTAAGTACTTGGAAGTGCGCTTCGGGCACCTGACGGCCACCGTGCGCTCTAATCCACACTCAGAGAGGGAGGGGTAAGAGAGGGGTGTTCAGGGGCAGAATCACACACAGTGGGGCTTTATTAAATACCGCAACTCTGCACTGATCCAGAGTCAGTGTCGTGTCAGTCATGTTCATTACCACCGCAGTGATTGGCAGGTGGTTACGAAGTCCCGCCCCTTTTATAAATATTCCAATCATCATAAGGAGAAGCCGTGCTTCCAGGAGGGACAGTGAGGAGCGCACTGACTAATAAACACTGAGATGTTCATTTCTGTGTAAAACCCACCCACATTCCTCCCATTAAAACACAGTATATTTGAATGAACCGTAGACACCCAGAGAAGCACAGCTATTAACAGTGATTATTAACATTACATGTTCAGTTTTCGCTTTTTTTATTTCGACATGGATTTTATTGGCATTGTTCTTATTTGAACCTGGATGCAAATCCACAGTTTTATTAGCCTACATACTGCTACTCCTTATATGTTGTAATGTGTTCTTGTTTGTTTCTATACAATAAAAGTCAGTTACAGATTACAGAATTTCATTGTACCGGTATGTAGTGACAATGAAGGTTAGCGAGTGCACGTTTCCCCATAAAGAGGAAGTCCGCTGAGACCGGCGTATGGAGGTTTGGATGCGTTCTTGCTGAAGGTGCCTGGACGCAGGTCAGTGGCACAAACGTATGAGCAGTGTGGAGATAAGGCAGTAGCTTTGGTTTTACTAACCACTTCAGCGAATTCTGAATATTCTGCAGGGAGATATACTGGTCAGGACTTTCCATAGATGTGCCAGTAAGAGTGAGGCAGGAACAAACTAAACAATTATGAAAGCAATACTCTGACCACTTAGTGATCTTCCCAGACCAGGAAATTAAGTGGTTGTGAAGCCACATCCATAGCAGACCCAGTTACAGTGACGTACAGCGTGTTGAGTTCCCAATGCAGACTGCGGACTTGGAGAAGGACGGGCTTAGTGCACTGACTGATGGTTCCTGTGCCGATGGGGTCCCTATCGATGGTACTCATGCTTATGAGTAGGTGCTTGGTGTCTAGGGGAATCTGCAGTCGTAGGGCAGTGGATCTGTCAATTAAGTTGATGGATGCAGAGTAAATTAGTGCCGAAAGGACAGAAACATTCTCCGAGAGGTGATCTAGGACTCTTACATGAAGGATTATAATGGACAGGACTTCAGGGAGGTTCATGGAGAGTTGCAGGCTACCTGGCTACCCTAAAGACCACTACAGATCGTTGTATGTTATCAGTTCATTTATTTGTTCAAAGAAAAAAGAAAAGATGTGTGAGAGATAAGGATCAAGAAAGGAAGGAGGCTCACAGAGACTGCTTATGTAAAGGGCCCAGAGCGCGAGGTGCTGGTGGACCTGCCTCTTTCGGAAGTACTTGGACTAGCACCTGAAGTATTTATTCTTCACTTAAAAAAAGCTTTCAGCATATTTTCTTCTGTATTACTTGCCAAGAGTTTTTAGCATGTTGGGATTCTTAACCCAGGTCCTAGTGAACGAGTATCAGAATGTGTTTACTGATAGAGACTTCAAAGCACTTGTGTGAGTCGCTCTGAATAAAGGCGTCTTCCAAATGCCGTAAATGTAAATGGTGGAGCATCCCCGTGTGGGCAGACTGTCCGCAGTACAAGCAGCGACGTTCACACCGGCATCTCACCCTCTCAGCAAGGCTCAGGTGTGTGTATCTGATCCGCACGAGATCCGCTAGGTCTGACGTGCTGTCAGTGAGGTCTATGAGGGAGTCGAGAGTGGCTTCTTCATCTCGGGATGTCAACTCCGTAAGGATCTCGAGGCTGAACCTTTGCCAGTAGGTGAATTTCAGCGCTGGTTCATTTAATCTGTTCTCTAGAGTGCAGAAATCCAAGGTGTAATCTGCTGCCTGCCACCTTCCTTGTTTCACTGCCATCAATCTCTTGCCGATCTTCTTTCCCTCCGGGGCATGGTTGAACACGCAGCCGAAAAAGGTGATGAAGTGCTCATATGATGTCCATGGTTTACCACCCAAACTGTGGCTGTCCATGTAAAAGCGTTGGTCCAGAGGAGGCCTGACTCTGCTGCATCCATGTAGGGAGGCGAATAATCTGTCACACAGACTGGGAAACTGGGATTCGGCTCAGTTTTTTAATAGAGAAAAGCTCAGGCAGACAAATCCAAAACAGTAGACACAGATCGAGGTGAGTAAACAGGCACAGGTTCAGGTGAGTATTGTTAGTGCGCTCAGTCCTTATACACTCTCTGGTGAGTGAATAGTGATAAACAGATCATTATGAGCTTTTGAAGGCTGGGGAATCGGAGTGCACGAGTGTTTGTGATGAGTGTTGGGGACTGGAATCCACATGAGCCATGTTTGTAGTCCATGAGTGCTCATGGGAAATGGAGTCGGAGGCTGCTGCATTGTGGATGTAACACAACCCTTCTGGCCTTCAGTATGTTTAGTGTAAAAAGGAGAGTGAAGTTTCAGCAATGGTTTGGATCTGTTTTGTGGCTCTTGTGAAGATTGCTGGCATCATTCATGTCACTAAGGAAGAGGTTCATTTAGACCAAAACCTGGCTGCCTCTGCCAGGAAGGTACAACATATCTGTAGATGATCTTTAAAAAACATGAATTAGCCCAAACACATTCAGATCATGAATGCGTCATACAGACATATCATAGAAAAGAAGTTTGAATTTATTATTATTATTATTATTATTTAGGGTATTTTGTAATATAGCCATTTTATAGTATAAACTTTTATTGCTAACATGCACAGATAGGTTATTGGACAGTTAAAGAGAGAGTTGTTGATTCTGGAGAAAGAAATTGAATTGAATTGAATTGAATTATTGAGATTTGAACTCACCAGCCAAACACCTCCCTTCACTGCTTGCTCAGAAGCTCCGCCCCCAAAAAGATTCATGGACGCACATTGCCAAGGCAACGACACCAACAACGACACTGACACGAACTGAACTGATTGGCTGGAACAGTGTTGTGTGGTTTGGTCTGAGACACTTTCTTTGTTTTTCCCCTTTTACAGAGCCAGGTTTTTTTTTCACACACAGAATTTGATGAATTTGACAAAAGTTTTGTCAGTTTTAATACCACGAGTCATCTCACAAATATGTTTTTTGTAGTTGGTGGTGCAAATGGCTCGTGCCAAAACCTATCAGTGTGCATACACATGACACTTCAGAGGACGGATGCGTTCACATTACAGTTAGATACAGGCCACCTGTAATTATGAATGTGAACTGTTAAAAAAGGCAAATCTGAGCAAAAAGCTGGAAATGAACAATGCATAGTAATGAGAATATAGCCAAAGTGACTCAAATCTCAAAATTTGAAAAGATCGGGTTTCTGTGTTCACACAACCATAAAAAGATCAGATCTGTGCCACATTAAGGCAAAAAATCGGATTTGAGTCACTTCAGTCTGGTAATGTGAACGCAGCCTAAGAAAGCGTCATGCCTCCGTTCCGACCTCAGTTTAGTGCAGTATTTACACCAGGCATTGTAACGTTCTGCTCAAAGCCCAAATGGGTTGAACTTTAACACCATGTGCTGCTGACCTTTCCGAGTGTAACTAATGATTTACAGTGTGACGTGCTGGAACATGGGCGGTGTGACGCCGGGGTGAAGTATGATTAAAGATTTAAATATCATGAATATGAATTTAAAGATCAAATCAAAGCCAAAATGGAGGAAAAACTGGAGAAGCTTCTCCTGTGTGTGTGTCAGACCTTTCAGAGTTGTATGACAGCACTTAGTGATATAATACCATACATGAAAAAATGATACATGGCGCAAAAGTAAAAAAAGAAGTTCTCTCTGTTGTTTGTTGAAATACATGTTCAGCCACGTTGTTGAGAACGTAGGTACTTCAGGTTCTGTCTCTGCATTATTTCTCCCACTCTGTACTTTTTAAGATAGAACTTACATCTTTGATGCTTGTCATGTGCAGGACTGAACGGTCCTCATCAACATCATGTCCACATCTACCCTATGCTGAGTGCTGTGTTGATGCCCAACACTAGTCATGTGTAAGCATCTTTACATTTGATAAAAGAAGTCAACATGTGCATTATGTTGTGTGAAGTATGACGTCTGTCACTTAAATCAGCGTTGAGCAATTTATCTAGAACCCAGAAAAAAATTATTTAGATTTAGATCAGTGCTGACTTCCTGAATCCAGTTAAAACCAACACCATCAGATATAAAAGTTAGCTATTTGTCGACAAGCATAGCAAGACACTTCTTTTACCAGTTATACCATTTACCACTTTCTAAAAAGTTATTATTATTATTATTATTATTTTGTTTTTGTTATTATTTATAAATCAGGTTATAAATGAGATAGCGTGAAATAAAATAAAACTTATTAATTCCATACTTTACTGAGGCGTTGCTTTCTTCTTCGTTTGCCAGTGCAGTGCTGCTGCTGCTGATAGTAATAGTGATGCTCACCAGGCACCTTCTGCGTGTTATATGAATATGAGAGAGAGAGAGAGTTACACGTGCGTGAGATCAAGTAATATATTATAATAATAATAATAATAATAATAATAATAATAATAATAATAATAATAATAAATGAAACCTTTATTTATGATGTCTTCATATATATACCGGTAAGACCAGATTGATCTTCTTCAACAACCATCTTTATTTCAACTGTTTTGTTCCGAGACATGCTGTGTACAGGAAGAGAATAAAAACAGAGCTTTGGTGACCTCTCGTGGTAGTTCAGGGTACTACACCCAGAGTGGAGTTTGTGTTTATGTCGTAGTTTTAACATCAATATCAGCATTTGTCATTGGCACAGTTGACACACGGGAACCTGTACATTGAAATAACTAAACGAAAAATTACTGTCCATATATTAACTTACAACATCTGGTAAAGTTAACTCAAAGAATTACGTCAAAATGCAAATATGCAAATGCAAATACTAAAAATATGCATGGACAAATATATGCAATATGCAAAATAGATGAAATACGCACAATATATAAATATATATATAGTTAGTGTACATAGTAAGTGTGCAATGTGCAAAGCAGTGAAAAATAACTTATAATAACAAAAAGTTCAGAAAGCTAGCAAGAAGAGCGAGTATCCTGGGGGAATGCTTCTCTCTCTCGCTGATCCCACCAGTGTCTGTAGGTTCCTGCTGTGATCCAGCCACTGAGAAAACTCTCCATGATAGCAATGATAAAAGTTCATGAGAATGAATGAGAGTGAGAGCGAGAGAGAGGATAATAATCTTGTCCTTTTTCAACCATTTTCTTGCTATTTTAGCTCGTCCAAGATCAAAATTATTTAGCTGCCATTTTCACAGTGTAGAAAGCCACAAATAAAAACATGCAAGTTAAAAGATTCATCAGAAAAGATGAAATAGTGCTTCTAAAACATTAAAAAGCCCAGGTAAGCGCTGACACTGCTGATGAGTGCAAAATCAATGAAAAAATGAAAGCATGAACAGCATTAATGCCAGCTAGCCACGTGAACGGTGGTTTATACAGCGTTCTCCACGCAGGTCTCACCTCATTACACAGACCAAAGTGAGCTCTCCGGTGTGTGTCTGCCTGCGGCTTTAGTCTGGGTTACAACCATAACACACACCTTGTAAAAAGACAACATTAAACGAGACAAAGCTCACACAGCATCTGCTTTCAGAGTGTATAGAACGCTGACCCCTTCCCTCCTTTAGTAAATATAAACCCCTCGGCTAAACTCAATGCAACTTGTCCTGAAAGAAATTAAGAATAAAATCTTTAAAAGCCCTTTTGGAGGTCCCTTTTAGACGATGCCACAGTGAGGACGCTTTCAAGCTGTTCATTCGTAACCTCCTTTCCAAATGTAAAATCCAGTGTGAGGTAGAGATAGTCATGTTTTCTAACCTACGCTGAAATGATTTTAAAATCCCAGTTTTATTTTCCTTTTCTCTACCAATAATCTTGCTCTCTTTCCCAGTTTACCTTAGCTGATGAGACGGCTTTGAAATAATGGTCATAATTGTCATAATGGTGAATAAATCATTAATATCACCACCTCTAGTAACCCCAACAGGGCGGCACGGTGGTGCAGTGATTAACACAGTCGCCTCACAGCAAGAAGGTCCTGGGTTTGAACCTGTCTGCGGACTGTGTGGAGTGTGTTTCTGTGTGCACAGCTAGCACCTTTGATCATTATTGGGGTCTGTGGTAGCTCAGTGGTTAAGCTGTTGGACTAGTGATTAGAAGGTCGTGAGTTCAAATCCCAGTAAGCTGCTACTGCTGGGCCCTTGAGCAAGGCCCTTAAACTTTACTGCTCACTTTTTTGGTTATAAAATAACCAGCCAATAAAATAAGATGTATGTAAGTTGCCCTGGATAAGGGCGTCTGCCAAATGACCTAAATGTAAATGTAAATGAGTGTGTGTGTTCTGCCTGCGCAGGTTTCGCCCCACAAACCAAAGACATGCAGATTAGCTCAACTGGCTAAACATGTGTGTCTCTGTGTGTCTCTGTGTTAGCCCTGTGAGAGACTTGTGGTCTGTCTAGTGTGTACCTGAAGTCAGTTGGGATTGGCTCCATCTTCCCCATGAGCTTAAATGGATAACTGGTATAGATTATAGATGGATGGAAAATAATCCCAACCATTCCATCATCTGCATAAACAGAAAGACAAACGTGTGCTTCGTGCACTCCTGCAAGTTTCTTCTGTTGCTCTGATTGAACAGTATTACTGACAGAGTACAGCCCTGCCTGATTGCCCTCCTTACTTTAAAGGGGGCGCTTAAACCACTGGTGACTTGTGGTATGTTCTCAATGTTTTTATAGAGCACCTTTGACACAGAAATAAGCACTGGGGGAAAAACAAACGCCTCCAAAGTGTCCCTGAGGTATTTGTGCTCTACATAATGAAATGCCTTTTCATGGTCTAATGAAGTGAACCTATAGTGAAGAACACTGAGATCAGACACATCCAGAAGGTCTCTAATAAGAGAACTGTTATCAAACCTGGACCTCCAGTAGGACTGATCCGTATGTGAGGTCTGTCTGCACTTCCACCTTCCCTTTGAGAGGATCTTATAATCAGCTCACAGCAGACTCACCTGCCTCCAGGTCTTCATTTCACTGAGGTCTTCTTTCTTCAGCAGTAACCCAGTAACCAGTTCCAGCTGGAACCAAAAGATAGCTGTATTTTCCATTCTGAAACATGACATCATCAGTGGGCATGTCATTAGTTTAGAGAGGAATCAGAGCACAGCAATGGAAAAAACAATGGAGAAAGATAAATCAGACAAATATCTGCAATAACAGAACAATATTTGCAGTTATTCAGTGCGATCCACCATCTTCCTAATGTTTACTTGTGATATGCGTGGTGCCATGCCCTCTGCTCATGACGGTCTTGATTACAGGGGTTCCACTCAAAACTGGTGGAAACGCCGGCTGGTTCTCTAGCTGGCAGCAAGGGTCAAAGAATCATGAATGGAACCAGTTTAAGAACCCGTTCTCTGTTGGCGAAAAAGAAGTACTAGTGATCTGTTGTCTCAGTCTGGAGTCTCTGAACTTGGCGATGGAGTCCTGTAGATACCTCAAAGACCTGAATTTCCACATCAAGCTGCTTAACTGGCTGAACGATGCTCTTTGTGACAGTAAGAGTGGATTTTGTTTAGTGTACTGATTAAGCTACTGTATCGGGTTGTAGGGTGCGGCTGGACACATTCACACACAGGAGGCAAAGCAGAGGTGTTTATTAAATAAGGGGCACACTGGGGCAAACAGGCAGATCAGAGATGTCCACAATCAGAGTCCATAAACAAACTGTACTTTCAGAGGAAAGGCAGAGACAAAATCCTAAATCCAAACACCAGCAGAGCCACACAGCCCTGAGCTTGGCATCGCAGCAGCAACCACAAACAACACATCACAAATAAAAGCTGCATGAGCGAGGCAATATATAGCGAGGCAGTATATAGTGAGGCTGTGTATAGCGTCTATAACACTGCACAACAAACAAAGTTTTTGCTTCTTGTACACTGTTGGGTGTTTCTTATAGATGTTTGGGTGCTGATCACGAAGATCACATCAAAATTTACCCAACATGTTCCGCTTCAGAGAAATCTTCAGTTTTGTCATGATTTTTTCTTATATTTGTATATATCGCTCATCAGGCGATCCACATCTGATAACACAGTCCGAATTGA
>JAQMYM010004799.1:0-12124 GCA_030014255.1 Parauchenoglanis ngamensis
TTTGTAGTTAGGTAGAGTAGTCAGAGAGGACTTATTTTGGTTTGTTTTGGGTCTCACTAGTTAGTCAGCTTAATAACTGAGATAGGATATGAATGTTTTGTTTTACTCAGTTCCTATTCTTTTGTGTTGTCTATTTGAACCAACCGGTCTGTTCTTTGTAAATAATTTGCTGTCTATAGTTTGTATATAAAGTTTGTAAATATCCATTTCACTTGTCTGTGGCTATCTTCACTGTTTGGTTTTGTGTTTGGTTGCACACCATTTCTATTTTACACACCTTTAAAAGTTACCCACGTACCTTTAGATGCAACAACATTGAAAGAACTGATATCAAAATGTCAGTGCATGATATTGAATCAACATCATGATGCAATATCAAAGATTGACATCAGGATAATGTACCTTTTCAATCTCAAATCAATATTGATTGCAAACCTAATTAAGCAACACATTTTCTTAAATGCAATGCAAAAAGAACGTTCCTTCATCAAAAATAAGTGCTCCAAAATATTTCTCTATATTTGAACATTTATAACAAGTATTTCCTGGAACGTTTTTGGAGCTCTCATCTTGGAACATACTTTTTGAAACCAGTTCTCCAAATGAGCCTAGAATTTTCAACAAGTGACAAGCATACCTATTATAACCCTGTCACGTTTCTGGCGCCATCACGGCATGGTAGACACAGGTGCAGGATCGGGACATGAAGGTAAGATCAATACTGTGTTTATTTAAAACACAATGGGAAAAGATACAATAACGGCAGGCAATAAGTGTAATCCAAATTCAGAAATGGACCGAGCGATCGGCAAACAGAATAACAGTAAATGCAAAGGGTAGTGAAAAAACAGAAAACAGATTCAGAACAAAATGAAACAAACATGGGTAATATGATGCTTGGCAGACAACACTAAGGTTAGTCAAATGCTTCACAAACTCGAAGCGCAAAAGCAGTCCTTTTAAACCTGATGCAATTAGTTCGTGTAATGAGATACACCTGTCTCCTCTCAACAGTCCTAATGGCTGGGAACAGGTGCTTGTGGGGGCTGTAGTCCTCCATCGTTCGCACCAAAATGCGGAAGTGCGTGCTTCAGCGCTGCATGTGACGGAGGTGATGAAAGCGCGGCTGCATCCCTAATGCACGCAGCATTTGCAGCAAGGGGCCGATTCCTGACAGAACCCCCCCCCAAAGGCGCTACTCCCGGAGCACCTAACGGGATTATCCTGCTGGGGTCCTGGGCCCGTAGGTTCAGGTATGTCACTAGGGGACCCCACACGGAATTTTTGCAGGAACTCAGGGAGTTGCGTGTGAACTGAAACAGTCTCAGAGAGATTGAGGGTCACTGAGGGTCAAGCATTCTCGGAGAGATGTGCTGAGGGTCGAGCAGGCTCGGAGAGCGCGACAGGAACTTCTGCTGTGATTTGAGCTGTGACAGGAACTGGCTCTGTAACTTGTTCATGCACTAGTATAAGCTCTGTGACCTGTGCTCTCACTGGAACAGGAGTGGGTTCCATGATTTTTACAGTCTTTTTGACACTTAAAGGGACTAGTGTAGCGACTCGAGCCAGAACAGGTGCTTTAGCCTGAATGGAATAGTGACGAGTGCTGGAACAGTCCCTGTGGCCATGAAGTAGACAGTCTCTGTGGCCATGAAGTGAACAGGCTCCTTGTGAGCGACTTTGGCTGGAACAGGAGCGAACCTTGGAACGGGAACAGGAGCAGACTCAGGGGAGCGACTCTGATTTTGGTAGCTTCTGACCCTTGTGGCGATCCATACTTGGGTTCAGAAACGATATCTGTCACAGGCTCTGGTGAAGGTGTTGCCCTTGGTGCGGTTTTGAACTCTGGCTTGGACTTGAACTTGGACTCTGATGAAGACATGGACTTGGACTCTGATGTGGACTTGAACTCTGACGTAGACTTGAACTGGGGCTTGGTATCCTCCTTTTCGGACATTTGAGGGGACTTAGGAGCAATAGCCTCTTCTTTGGCCATTAGAGGGAGCTCGGGAGCGGTTGCCTCATCCTTAGCCTGCGGAGGGATTGCTGAAGTGCCCTAGTCGCTGCCTTTGTCTTGGTCATTATGCTGGAACAACTCCTCAGTGCACTCAGCCCCCCCAAAAAAGTTTATTTGGGGTTGTTCCCTCTGCGGGGCCTCTGGAGCGGTTGCCTCCCTTTTGGCCTCTGGAGGGGGCTCTAGAGAGATTTCCTCCAGGCTAAGGGCATTGTAAAACCAGCTGAGTGCCTCACCAAAGTCTTTGGGGTTTTTGAGGTTAGGATGCTGCATGTTGATAAGGTTTTCAGCAAACTTAAGCAAACTTAAGCAGTTCCAGTAAGCCAACATATCATGCATCTCACCCAGATGAGGTCTGAAGGCCTGGGCTCCACTAAACTTTCCCAGAAAATATGGCAGTGGATTATGTTACAACCCATGGGTCTAGTCTAGGGCATTAGGGCTGATAACATTATTGACATACCAGTGAGCTAAGAAAAGGGAGAGTAAATACACTACCCAAAGGATACTCATACACGCAAGGTACTGGCAAAACACGATATAATTTATTGTGTTGTCATGACATTAAAGAATGCTTAACTACAACCATCCAAAATACAAACAAACAAGAAAAACAAGACAATATACAGGGGGCCAGGTAAAAGTGGTCTGAGACTGGCTATGGGCGGCGCACAAGTAAATAACTTAGTATACAAAAACCAAGCTTACTTGTTCTGAACCTTTTGACACTTGCTGAAACTGAAAGAAAAATGAAAAGGCTAGCTACGCTATTCTAACCTAGCTGATAAACAAAAGATACAAGAATTTGCCTTTCCCTTTCCTAGTGTGCCTAAACAGAGGACAGACTACATGGTGCGAATGAATAGGTGCGCCCAGATATTTCCTTGGCCAGTACTCAGCAACGGTACACCTGCTTCGCATACGGAACCGTGCTCAGCAAGCCACCCTGCGTGATATCACACACACTTATTTACAATGATTCCCCAATCAACACACAACTGAAGAGCAGCAAACTGCGACCGCAAAAATGCTTTTATCATGATACCAGGCTACAAAATATATTGGTATAGCTATAATCACTTCAGGAACAACCGCACAAGCAAACCAACAAACATCACTCCCATCTGCCGCCTTTGTTCTTTCCCCCTCTCTCTCCTTCCCGCTGATTCTTTGGATTCCCATCAGCTGGTTTAAAAACCTGAAGCTCCTGCTTCTTGGCACGGGGATTGGTCACCTGCAAGGTGACATCATGGTATGGGGGAGGTTCCATCTTCCATAAGCTCTGCCTACAAGACAGCACAGTAAACATAACACACAAATAACAAGTAACACCTATAACAACATAAGGATCTGGAGCCCACTTTCTTTCAAGTTTGTGTTTACCCCTTAACGCTGTTTTGCAGCAACACTCTGTCCCCAATTTCCAGCAACCTAAATCCAACTCTCTGATCATACAATCTCTTGCTCCTTTGGTGTCTTTGGTCTGCAGCCACTGAAGCAAGTTGGTATGCTTGTTGCAAAGCCTTCCTCAGTTTATCTACATACCGAGAGTGGCAAGCATGGGTTGTACCAGCTGGAGATGTTCCAAAACACAAATCAACTGGAAGTCTGGCTCCTCCGCCAAACATCAAGTAATAAGGTGAATAGCCTGTAGCATCAGACTTGGTACTATTATATGCATTGACCAGGTAACCCACATGCTGGCTTCAGCGGCATCTCTTCTCTTTACTGAGAGTTCCAAGCATAGAGAGCAAAGTTCAATTAAACCTCTCTGGCTGAGGATCTCCTTGAGGGTGATATGGGGTAGTCCGTGACTTTTGAATTCCCATCATTCTCAGAAGTTCTTTGATCCGGCAGCTCTCAAAGTCTCTGCCTTGATCAGAATGAATCCTAGCTGGTAGGCCATAAAGTATGAAGAACTTGTCAATCAGAATTTTTGCCACCACTTGCGCTTTTTGACTCTTTGCTGGAAAAGCCTGAGCATATGGAGTAAAATGATCCATGATCACTAACACATTAGTCACGCCTGTGGTATCAGGGTCAATGGACAAGAAATCAATACAAACTAGATCCATAGGTCCATTACTCACAATTTGGTGCCATGGAGCTGCATTCTGACAAGGTGTTTTGCAGGTAATGCATTCTCCAGAACGTTTAATGTACTTTTCAACATCTTCTGACATTTTTGGCAAGAAGAACCTACTCCTCAACAGATCAGTCGTCCTTGTTCATCATGGAGTGACTTCAACACCACTTCTCAATATATCCTCGGTACGACAAGTTGGACAACTTCTTCTCCGGAAGATGGTTTATTCAGACAGTGAAGTAATCCATCCTTCATCATGAATTTTCCCAGCTGTCGCTTCATGTAAGAGATCTCTGAATTTGTATTGGTACAATCAGGCCACTTTCCATGCTTAATGGCTTTAATAGCTGGTTCTATACACTCATCAGCTTCCTGGGCAGTTTTAAGTTCTGGTTTTGACATCTGTCTCAAAGACATTAATTCTAGATGTGCAGGAAAAGCATACATGTCTGGAACACAGTCAGGAGAGACCTCTAACTGATCAACACACCTCACTGGATTGTTGGGATTCTCTGGAAGGCACATTCGCTGGCAGATAGATTTCACACCAGACTGAGGTATAGTCTCCCACACATCAGTGCTCTGGTCACTTGGCATGTTCCTAGACAGTAGGTCTGCATCAGTATTGTGGTGACCTGGATGGTACTGAATGTCAAAGTTGAATGTAGACAAAGCAGCAAGCCATTGGTGGCCAACGACATTGAGCTTGGCAGTGGTCAATAGGTACGCAAGTGGATTGTTATCAATATGTACTGTGAATCTGGCACCATAAATTGTGTAGTTTATCAACCACAGCCCATTTGAGGGACAAAAACTCTAACTGATGCACAGGATAGTTTCTTTCTGATGCTTTTAACTTATGACTGGCAAAAGCAATGGTTCTTAGACCTTCAGGGTACTCTTGATACAGCACTGCTTCTAGCCCTTTTAGGCTGGTGTCCACATGCAAGATGTAAGACTTTTGACGGTCTGCATATGCCTAAACAGGGGCATGAGTGAGACAATGAATGATCTGGTGGAATGCTTGAGTACAGGACTCTTCCCATCTTTCATCAAAAGGCGCTGCTACCTTAAAATAACCTTGGACTGATCTTGAGCATAATTTTTTACCCTTTTGGGAAGGAGTGTAACCCTTGGTTAACTCAGTCAAAGGTCGGACAATGACGGAATAGTTGGCTATGAATCGACGATAATAGCCACAAAATCCGAGGAAAGACTGAAATGTCTTTAGATTGGATGGCTGAGGCCAGTTTGTCACTGCCTCTATCTTTGCTGGGTCAGGGGAAACTCCATCAGCTGACACTATGTGCCCAAGGTATTTCAATTTGGGTTGACATATTTGGCACTTATCTAAGGAGACCTTTAACCCAATCTCTCCAAGCCGATCAAGCACCTTGAGTAGTCTCTCCTCATGTTCTTGTAGAGACTAAACAAAAACAATTAGGTCATCCAGGTACACCAACACCTGTAGCAAATTTATGTCACCTACAGCCTTTTCCATCAATCATTGAAAAGTGGCTGGGGCTCCAGTAATTCCTTGTGGCATCCTCTCAAATTGGAAGAATACTAAGGAGCATATGAATACAGTTTTCTCCTTGTCTTCATCAGACATGGTGATCTGATAATAGCCACTCCGAAGATCAAGGACAGAGAACCATTTACTTCCAGTCAGAGCATTAAGGGCATCATCTATACACGGGGTGGTATACTGATCAGTGCTACTGTTCAATAGCCTGTAATCTACACATATCCTTACTGCTCCATTCTTTTTTCAAACAACTACAATGGGTGAAGCATAGGGGCTAAGGGATTCTTTGATAATACCTGCCTGCAGAAGCGCTTGTAGGTGCTGTCTCACATCTTCAATGTCTGCAGAGGGAAGGCAACGAGAATGCTCATGGAATGGTCGAGAATCAGTTAGCCAAATGTTATATTCCACCCCTTTAGCCAGACCAACATCCCATTCGTGCAAAGAAAAAACAGACAATCTTTGTGCCAACTTTTGATGAAGATGGGTTTTCCATTCTTCTGGGACAGGTAAGTCTCCAAAATTAATCATACTTGAATCAAGTTCAGTAGAATTTGTCTAATTGATGGTCGTAACGGAATCAACAATGTGAACATGACCAATCACTGTGCCCTCCGGTATTTCGGTCTCCTTCAGTGACTCGTTTTTTACCCAGACTCTGAAATTGTCAACATCTAAGGCACTGCCTAGAACCACCACTGGCTGAAGTAACACAGCAGTGGGCAAATGAATAACTGGTGAGGCATCCACCATCAGGATTTCACTCCCTATCACATGCTTTAACTCGACCTTGCAAACTGTGGGCATGTCACAACCAGGGGCTAGAGTTAAAGGGCCTGGGCCTTGCCACTTCACCCAGCCAATTTCATCATCTTCATACTCCCCAACATTGGAGCTACTGCTGGGTAGTAGAGAGTCATCTGTATCCCCAGCTTGTATGCCCAGGGTTTGTGTGATATCGATACTAGATGTCTAACATGAATGGCATTAGTTCCCACTATGACGGGAGTCTGGTCCGACATCTTAGTGCTAGGGCAGACAAGGGCAAGAATGGTCACCTGGTGACTGGTGCCTACAGGTTCTGCTGGGTATTCAAGATCCACCACCACATAGCCACGATAAGGGTAACTGAGGTCAGATTCACTTAAACCCCATAGGGCCAATTCAGAAACAGGGTGTATTGAGACTTCTGGTAAGTATTTTCTGTAGAAAGACTCAAAAATAATAGTACCCTGTGAGCCACTGTCCAGTAGTACATTGCATGGGTGACCATTCACTCTCAATGGAATGAAACTATGTGGACCAATCAAACCCTCAGGAATAAGTGCAGTTTCTTTTCTAGAAACACCACTGCTCCTAACAACACAGTCGACACCCTTGGGCTTACCGGTACCTACTCTTTGTTTGTCTTTTGAGACTCTCAAAGCACGGATTAGCCTTTAGACAACCTTCAAGTGATTTTCTGGATTTTGGCATTTTACAGCGAAATGGCCATTCTCTCCACAGCGATAACAAAACTGCTCATCCTGGCATTTAGTAAGTCTCTTAGATAGTCTAATTGCTGCATTGGAAGCTTCTACTGGTGAGACTGTAGCTGATGGTGATGGTCTAGTCATTTCTCCATTAACCTTATTCTGTAACATTTTCATTTGTTTCTTTAACACAGCCAACTCTGCATCGAGTGCGTTCTCATGCATTCAGTCAGTACATTCATCCATGACTTCAGCTGGCTTACTCATCACTGCTGTCATCATAGACTTAAGCTTCTTTATGTAAGTTTTCAGACTCTGGATCTCAGCCTGTTTCACCTCTTCCTATTGTTTTGCTCATACACTGTGCACTGTAGTGTTCAACTTTTGCCTTGAAGTCTCATTCCTCCACCGAACAGATCTCAGTCAAGAGCTGCAGAAAGGTTGGTGGATGTTCCTTCCTGTCTCTTAACCGGAGACGTACTAACATTAAGTCAGAAACCACAGCACCCCTCAGCAACTGTTCTAGTCATGCTCTGTCCACACAACTAGCTGGAAGGCCACCACGCTGGACTACCATAGGTAAAGACTGTTCTAGTCATCTGAGAAAATCAGAACGCTTCTCTCTGGATTACTGTTGCATTAAATGAAAGGCAAAATACCAGTCATCTCCTGACTCTGCATTTCCAAACGCAGTTTCAAGGGCTTCCAAGCACCTTTCAGCATTGATGTCCAGACTTGTTACTCTTACAGCTTTAATAATGTCTAATGCCGGACCTTTTTGACTTTTAATCATGAGTTGGGCTTGTTCCATCCAGTGTTCATATTGCTCTCCACCTGCTGGAGCGGGCAACACTCCTGATAAAGTACGTAACCGGTGATAGGTACTACCTTCAGCTAGAGGTTTTGCTGTTTTATCCAAAAGGTTACCTACAGCATGCAATATGGACTCGGTTGTGTTAGTGGAATGTTCAGGATAAGGGAATAAGGTTTGGAGGTCTTCCACTGTCTTACCCTCAGACTGCAATAACATTCTCAATTTCTGACTGAAATCTTCACAATCAGATAAGCCTCCAGTGAGTATAACTATGGGTCACTTTTCTCCATCCGCAGTGGTCATCACATCCAAAGGGACATTCTTCTCCACTAGTTTCTCTCTGCATTCACACAAAACCATCAAATGGTTGAACGCTGCATTAAAGGTTCTCCCTCTGATACCTACACAGCCCAAACATGTAATAGTTTGCAGAGTTTCTTCAATTTTAGATATCTCAGTTTCTTCAGGCACAAGTGTCATGACAGCATGAGCATTATCCAAGCCTTCTCCACGACACCAGCTTCTAAGTTCCGACACTAACACTGAGTTGTCTTCCATTGCATCTAAAGTTAGTTTAATGCACAAAACCTGACTTAAAATTTACCTAATTTATTAGTATTCATCTGGAAACCCAAGATTCATCCCAGCGGTGCCTCCATTTTATGTAGCCCTTCTATCACTGAATAAGTAATAGGAGCTAGCCCTGAGTTCTATATTACTCTACCACTGTGGAGCAGTAGAAACATGTTCTATGGAGTGATGAATCACGCTTCTCTGTTTGGCAGTCAGATGGGTGAGTCTGGGTTTGGCGGGTGCCGGGAGAACATTACCTGCCTGACTGCATTGGGCCAACTGTGAGGTTTGGTGGAGGAGGGATAACGACGTGGGGCTGTTTTTCACGGACTGGGCCCGTTATTTCCAGTGAAGCCCCAGTGCACAAAGCAAGCTCCATAAAGACATGGTTGGATGAGTTCGGTGTGGAAGAACTTGACTGGCCTACACAGAGCCCTGACCTCAACCCCATCCAACACCTTTGGGATGAACTGGAATGGAGATTGCGAGTCAGACCTTCTCATCTGTTAGAACAAAATCTTATCAGCAATGATTCCATTCTCTCAGGTTAAATCTGACTTCTGTGGGTGAAATTTTCTCACCCGTTTCAGATCCGGGGATCAAGTAGACACCCAAACACAGCATGTAGATGTGTGCTCAAACACAAAGTTTATTGTGACAGACAAGTTTCTATACAGTAGCCTTGGTGTGTGTACGTATGTGTTTATGCGTCTATGTTTGTGACTGGGTGTGTGTAGGTGTGGGGGTACAGGAAGGGAGAAACAAAGGCAAATGCCCTCAAACAGCTGTGAGGTACAGGAAGGCAGGAGACAAATGGTCTGCTGGGTGTGAAAGGTGTGAATGTCCTTCCGGGGGTGTGTAGAGGTGTGTGAGCACTACGTTAGAATGCTCAATTCAATTCAATTTTATTTGTATAGCGCTTTTAACAACAGAAACTTATGAATCCATAAATATATCTATATAAATTTATATCCCTAATGAGCAAGCCTGTGGTGATGGCGACGGTGGCAAGGAAAAACTTCCTAAGATGACAAAAGGAAAAAACCTTGAGAGGAAACTGACTCAAAAGGGAACCCATCCTCATTTGGGCCACACTGCATAGTGCAATTAGAACTAACACACTTTATTAATAGGGTCAAGTTAATGTGTGTATGCCAGAATATATGAATGCTATGTTAGAGTGTGTATATTAGGATTTGTTTGTGTGTGTGTGTGTGTGTGTACATACATGCATAAAGATGCATGAAGATTCGTGGAGTGCAGGGTTTTGAGAAACGATGTGTTAATGTGTGTTTGTCAGGATGCGGGTGAGTGTAAAGGTGTGAAAGTAAAGACACAGAAGACAATGGGACAGACAAGTGGTCTCTGAAAGTAGGTGGGGTGTGCTGGGTTCGGGTCAATTGATATGCTAACTTGGGAAACATGACACAATGAAAACAAAATTAAAGTTAGTGGCTAGAAATATTCTGGTATAAAATGTAGACTAAGAATTTCACCTAACATCCAACAGCAGTGCCTGACCTCATAAATGCTCTACAGAATGAATGGGCACAAGTTCCCACAGAAACACTCCAACATCTTGTGGCAAGCCTTCCAAGAAGAGTGGAAGCTGTTATAGCTGCAAAACGGGGACCAACTCCATATTAAAGTCTATGTATTTGAATACAATGTCATTAAAGTCTCTGTTGGTGTAATGCTCAAGCATCCCAATACTTTTGTCCATAGTGTGTGTGATCCGTGTGTGTGTGTGTGTGTGTGTGTGTGTACATACATGCATAAAGATGCATGAAGATTCGTGGAGTGCAGGGTTTAGAGAAGCGAGCAAGCGCACTTTTTTCCGGTATGCTGCGTTTCAAAGATGCAGTGTATTTCCTGCACTCTCGCCGTTGCTGGTTTTGCTCGCATAAACTTTGTATCTGTGAGTATCTGCTCATAGTGTCTGTTTTGCTCGGTTTAGCATTGCATGTGCGCTCTGGTATAAAAGACAGTGATCTCATGCCATACGTTACTGCATGAATTCACGACAGTAGCTGGAACATTTCAAATTTTCACAGTTTATTAAAGGTATTAATTGAATAACTAAGGTGTGTATTTCAAGGTTTAAGGTGTAAGGTGTAATTTCAAGAACATGCGCAAATTTGTGAATGTGAATGTTGCTTGTTGTTACGAGAGAATATCCGTGAATGACTGGCAAATATTGAACCCACTACTAACTTTACTCGTGTGTGAGTGTGTGTGTGTGTGTGTGTGTGTGTGTGTGTGTGTGTGTGTGAGTGAGTGTGTGTGTGTGTGTGTGTTTGGTTCTCCACCTACTGTACTTTGTCCTCTGTGGACTAAACCGAAAGCTAAATTCCATTTTATGCTAAACATTCCCAGGAGAGAATCACAGTAAGTCTCTAAATCTAAAGCTGTAATATGTGAATGTTATGAATCTACACTAGATGAAGAACAGTTCAGTTGATTTTTACTGAAGTTGTAACTTACACAGTTTACTGTAGGACTTAATTTCCCTGTAAGTGAACCATGTGATGATACAGGGTTAGATTTAACACAGCCATGTTGGAGTGAAGTAAATATGTGTCCTGTAGTCTCTCTCTCTCTCTCTCTCTCTCTCTCTATTTCTCTTTCTCTCTATGAGACATGCTTCTTTAAACCATAGAAATCTATGGTGGACAAGAGAATGGTGACCCGAGCCAGTTCATGTGTCAGGCCCTGTGTTCCTATAAATTCACAATCTTTCATTGACTTAGACTCACAAATATCAGCTCAGAAATCACTGACAGCAATAATCTGTTTAATCAAAATGGTAAAATAAATAAATTAATTCCTCTATAATTAATTAAGTTAATTACCGGTTCAGCTTGTTGTTTTAAATGCATTTTTAAATTCCAGAACAATAACTGATCTTTTCTGAAGATTCCTACCATAAATATCATGAAAATGTCAGGCACTTCTGTCCAAGTTTGAGAACATCAATTGATAAATTTAATTAATTAATCACCCCAAGTAAGCAGCCAATGACCATTTTAATTATATAATCTTTGAGAGGTCACTACAGTCTTTATTTTCCGAAAATGTCAAGAGAATATCTCCACAGTTATAATGGCAGATCAAACTTTTTTTTTAATTTACCTTATAAACAATAGACATTAGTCAGTTTTTTTTTCAGGACCAAAATTTCTGTAATTTCCTTAGTTATAAAGGTATAACAAATTTGGTATAATTTTAAATGTAATTTTATGCTCTGTCTAATTGCAGCAAAAAATATTTAAAAAAATTTGGTGACTGATTTTTTCTCTCAAATACCTATCCTATAAGTGTTTATCAGATGTACAGTAACACTGTCCTTGTTTTCAATAAGAAAAAATACAATTAAAAAGAAAATGTATGAATCCACATTACACATGGGATGGTTTCCCTGGCAGCAAGCATGCCCGTGATTTTCGCATTTCTGTTGCTCCCATTTTTAAGTGCTTTTAAAATTTTATGTTTGAGAGTGTCAAGAGTTACCTGTGTAATTTTCATGGGTCTAAAAATAACACTGCACAACAAAGTTTTTTCTTCTTGAACACTGTTGGGTGTTTCTTATAGATTTTTGGGTGCTGATCATGAATATCACATCAAAATTTACCCATCA
>JAQMYM010004800.1:0-12118 GCA_030014255.1 Parauchenoglanis ngamensis
GCTGAGCGCGTGTGTCAGTGGGAGTTGCAGTCCGCCGTCGCTTGCACCAAAATGCGGAAGTTGTAGTCCTCCGTTGCATGCACCACAATGCGGAAGTGCGCGCTTCCGCGCCGCGCGTGACGGAGAGTTCAAATGCGCTACGCGAGTGGCCGAGTTCATCAGGCGCACTCGTGTGTGCCAAGAGAAGCGGTTCCTGACACCTTATATAAGGTTTGTCTATGATAGTGGCACTGATTGCTTTAAACTAATTAGTAAATCTAATCCTGTACTGAGATTTTGTTGTGAACATTGTTACTTCTACTGGACCATCTAATGTATCTCATAAGAATGTGACATTTTGGGTAACAGTGAAATAGAACTGCTAGCATTGATCTTCATGCTATCTGCCATGCCTTTCAAAATTAATTGTTCAAAGTGAAAGGGTATTATGTGATGTTTGCATTATGAATTGACTTAAAGGGATAGACTCCTTTGTTGCAAAAAGTGAATGAATGCTAACACATATTATGCTGGTGGGCACCATTAGATTTGAACAAACTCTTTATGAGTACACTGAGTGTCTTCTGTGTGTTCAGTGTACATGGCAATGTACCAAAGACCAACAGGATAAATACAGTATGTGCATGTTGAAAAACTTAATTATTAATAAATTAACATTATTATTAGTTCAATACATCCATCCAATATGTTGATCTCATTCATTTAATACAAAAAGGCAAACTTCTGAAAAATCTGCATGAAATATTGTCTTTCTGCCATCAGTCTATGATCAGTCAAGTTTATTGCATTGAACTTGCTACCATGGGGTACACTGTTTGCCAACACATCATTGTGAGGCTCTTCACATTAAACATTTGCACTGACAGTCATTACTTAAATGAAAACAATGCTTTATTTTGACATTTTAACAAATTGGGCTTCAGACTTTATGCCACATTTTTGCAGGTTATGTAAAAGTAGAGTTATGCCCAACCATCTATAAATGTTTGGATAAAAGAGACTCCATTAATTTTTAAAGCACTGCATCTGGCTTCTAAGAGAGAAATGTGCTGAAGTATATATACACAATCTGTCGTCTTTTAAACAGGGGGCTTGAACCAAGGGTAATTGAAATTTTAAAGTCTGGCTGTTTGCATTAAACCATAAGTAACGCAAGATGATCGTATTTGGTTACAGTTGGGGATCTCACATTGGAATGTCTATTTGTATGGGAATACATGTAAGGCACTCTTAACAAGGTGGTCTTGTGGCTTGCAAAAGTCTGCACTGAGCAGTTTATATTAATGGTTAAGAATAATTAAGTTTAGTATTAGCTGACATTAATTACAGATCACATTTCTTATACTTCATTCGGTGTGAGAATGGTTTGAAGATGTTTCCACTTATGTCAGATGAGGAAGAACAGTTACTCTTATAATTATGGTTAATATTTGGCAACCCCTAAGGGATATAACATGATTATCTTTTGGAGTAATCTATCTGACATACATTTGTTGCCCTCTCTGCATCGTCTCACTGACAGGGTCTCACAAATCCAGAGTCTCACAATTCCAGAGATCCAGAAAGGATTATCACTGCCCAATTCCTATGGAACAGCATGATTATTTTAGGTCTGGGTGAGGGGTGGAGTTATTGGTTCTAGCATTTTGTTGTTGTTGTTGTTGTAGTGTTATAATTTCTATAAATATCCATGTTGTTTTAACAACTTTTTCTTTTTTACATAAAATTTCTTTCTCTTAGCCTTGAGAGGAAAAGGAAATCCTTCAGCTACCCTTGTTACTGTGAAATTTCTTGAAGAGTTATGATGTGAGAGATTTAAGAAACTGGGACACCCAGTGTGCCTGAGCTCTTAGTAAAAATGTGAACTTTATTTTAATGGAGTAATTTTTGTGATGAAGCCAGAGATTTTATGACTTGCAGGACATCCATATTTGAGAGAGTTTTACTGTGAAAATAATTGGAATGGATCTGACGAGGTGAAAGGGGTTGTCAATACCACTACCTTTTGAGATATCACATGGATGCTGTTTGCTGAAGATTGACCCTACATGGCAAGTGACAGTCATTACCTTATTATTATTATTTTTATTCAAAAAGCTTGCTTTTTATAAGGAAGGTTTTTTTTTTCCTTTTAGGTTTTATTCACCATAGGCAAAGGATGTTGTTCATAATTAACTGAATACAATGTCTTAAGCTAGTTGAATAAATTAATAATAAAAATGAAGTTCATAATAAATAAATAAATAAATTTAATAAAATGCCTAATGCTAATAAAATGCAACAATGCTAACCACTGCACCATCACACTGTCCAGTTTTATGATAATTAATATTAAAAAAGTCTACATACTCTATATTTGAAATTCTATCTTTATACAATTTATTAAATAAAGTTCATTCATTCATTATAAATTCCAATTACATTCCAATAAGTAGATGCAATTTTATATATTGGGTACAGGCTCTAATGAAGCAGCATACTGGATTTAAGCTAATGCCATGAATGAGGAGTTCCTCCCTCCATTAATCCTCCTAAGACTGGCTGTAAATGCATAAAGTATTTCAGACACAACTAGTAATGAGTGGTTTATAAAACTGTCATTTTATGTACAGCAAAAGGTAATCAAAAGTAAATCATGAAAGAATTGAGCTAGTTACTAATGTAACTGCAGTTTCTTGAAGCCTAAATAATTGCTAAGGGTGATGAGAATCACATTGATACCTCATTAACATTGTAGATCCTGGAAAAGGTGGATGGTAACATCCAGCACAGACATACTGGTAATGCTCATGAGGAGGAGACACACCTCAAAGATATGCTGATGATGGCCACCATCCACCATCCAGTAGGCTACTGCAGCGCTTAGACAAGGGAGGCTGCTGTTTGGTCTAAGTAGTGCTGGAGGTTGTACATTGGGAACAATAGAGAACACTCTGCAGGTTTGCCATCATGGAATGCTGCAAGGTCCATTAACTGGTGCACGTCACATTTTATGCAATATTGTAAATATTCATCAGCCACATTCAGTGCTTGGGCAGCACACATCAAATATTAGAGTTTCATCTGGAGAGACCACCTCCAAACAAATTCTAAGTCATGTCATGACTTACATGTGCATACTGTATATTCAAAAAGGTATACAGGTGATTCTCACTGCTCCTGGGAATTAAAAAGGTTGAAATAGAACTGTATTTCAAAAGTAAATGTGTTGTAAATTGAAAATCACAATGTGTTTTGTTACGGGACAGTGCCCGTATTTGTATGTTATTTCTCTCGCAGAGCTTTGGAAGATGGAGCCTCCCCCATGCCATGATGTCACACTGTAGGTGACCAATCCCTGTTTGGGTGCCAAAGGACTCATTGTAAATAAGTGTGTGTGTGTGATATCACGCAGGGTGGCTTGCTGAGCACGGTTCCGTTCCCCAAACAGGTGTGCCGCTGCTGAGTACTGGCCAGGGGAGACCTGGGCGCGCCTATACATTTGCACCACGTAGGCTGACCTCTGTTTAGATACACTAGAAAAGGGGCGGGCGCAAATTCTTGCATCTTTTGTTTATCGGCTAGATCAGAACAGCGTAGCTAGCCTTTTCATTTTTCTTTTAGTTTCAGCAAGTGTCAAAAGGTTCAGAATACGTAAGCTTGATTTTCGGTACACTAAGTTCTTTGCTTGTGCCTTTTCCTATACTACTGGTATGTCAATAATGTTACTAGCCCTGATGCCCTAGGCTAGACCCTTGGGTTGTAACAGTATCCAATGTGTAATGCTATGCATAATTATTCAATATGATTTACTATAAATCATAGGGCATGGACAAGCACATTTTTAAAAGCTTATGATCATGAATTGCCAAAATTCTTGCCAAAATATCATAGATTTGATTCCAACATTAAACTATGTAGATGGGTCCTTTCTCTGTATGTTTCCTCAGTTCGTGTCTCCCAGAACAACAACAATGCAAACAGAGATGTCATTAATGATATGTCTATTGCTGTTGAAGTGCCTCAACACTGGAAAAGAGAAATACTTCAGTCTGATGATACGTAGGTGCTCGACAAAATTATCAGCAAGTTTCTGCTTGGTTTCTGCACTATATGGCTGATTGCATCTTTTGCAGGAGAGACAATAAACATCTCCGGCAGTGATGCAGGAGGAGTGATGAATGGCAAAAAAATTATTCTTTAGGGCTAATCATTCAGTTCCCTCTTAACAAGCATGTCTTTGGCCATACTGGAAGAGATGAATGGAGGTTCCTTAAAAAGGAAAATAGTTTCTAGATTATTTTGCAGTATTTTAAAGTTTATAAGTATCATTTCAGCCAGTGTTTCATTATTGGGATGATAATCAAGCACTAAAAGAACTTTTTCTGTGTTAGCAGTGGACTGTTTAGTGATCAGTTCATCTATTCTCTCAATAGTGGTAATATGGGAGGTGCAGTGATGCATGAGGAGTGATGAAAGGCTGTATTAATACAGTGAAACATTTTGAATATGTATATGTCTTATAGATGTCTGAAATGATGTTTGATTAATCTGGAAATTATTACATACTCAATTTTAGGATCTAAGACATATTTTTTCAATTATTGAAGATAATCGTTTATTTTTTTTACACTAATATTGTTATGAAGCATCATTGCCAACTAATGCATAGCCAGTAAGACTTTAAAAGGCCATAAGAATAATTGCTAGTTTATTTAAATACTTGTGTTAATAGATCTTCTAAACAGCAATGACTTGTCATATAAAGTATCAGCATTAAATTAATAAATATATTATTTAAAAATGGAATATGTTGTTTTTGTTTGTTTTGAAAACAGTTTTCCTGACCATTTTAGACCAGTTGCATTAATGTGACTTATTGTGAAGACAACATCTGTCTAGCATAGTAAACAAACTGCTAGATCCATTAAAGTTTGTTTAAATGTAAATGTTGAGTATGCACAAATGTTGAGTTAGAGAGTTATGTTTATCATCATCTAGAAGGGACTGGAGCTCATACAAGGATTTTATCTATTGAGTTTTCTTCAGCTTTTAATACCAATGAACCTCATGTCCTTGCTAGCAGGCTACTTTTGATTATTTTACACAATACTATATGGACCCATGTATAAAACTATACATTGTGTTAGAAAAATTAATCACACTACAGTATCTTGCTCTGCCACTAGAGGGGGCAGTTGCCATGATGTGCATGATTAGATTTAACTGAAGGCATAAGTGCTCGTGTTTGAATTGTTTACAGAGTGCATTTTAAGAAAACTAGCCAATTTTAGTTTACATTTTAGTATTTATGCACTTAATACAATTAGTATTTATGCACTTAAAAACATGTTATTTTTTATAATTTATAACTTCATATATTTCAACTGTCAGCAAGTGAATGCAGAGACCAGAAACACACAAAGATTAATGATCATTCTCATTTATTCAATGATCACTCGCAAGAAACAACTGTTTCCTGAACCATGCTAAATATCCCTGGGTGATTCTGACAGTAACCAATGAGAGAGAGAGCGAGAGAGCAAGAGAGAGAGAGAGAGAGAGAGAGAGAGAGAGAACCTGCCTATGGAAAAATTAAATTGATAAAGTGAGTTAAGAAACGTGGTAAATGCATAATGGAAAAAAAAGACAATTTATCTATCACTAATACAACAAGTATAAGGCCTGTAAAGAACATGTTTTTATCAGGTATATAATAATATAATTAATTACCTTTTACTTAATGACCTCAGCAAGGATTAAGGTGGAATTGGAGAAGTCATTGTTAATTACGTTTGAATAATAAAATAAGTAGATCAATGAACATGTTACTTTAATATATTTTTCCTGAATATTGGTCTGCCTTCTCTAGGTCGCCTATCATTATTAGCAAACTTCTAAGCTTTTGTTGACATGTTAAAATAATACATTAGAGTAAAAATAATTCACAACTGATATTAATCTACTCACATTTATGTGTGTCTCACACGCATGCATGCGCACACGCACACACACACACACACACACACACACACACACACAAAGCTTAAATATACACATGAGAAAATTTGCTTCAAGTGTTTCATTCACAGTGGTTCACATCATTTTACAAAATAGAGGAAATATTACTTATTACTTATAACTTATTTAGAAAGTTGCAAGCAATGCACAGGCTTACATGATTTATTGCCATATTTTGTACAATTAGATATATTTCATATGGTTTTGTTGTGCATATTAAAGGAATACTACACTCTCCTGGGCCTACCACATAACCTGGACCTGGGAAAGCTTCCCTGGTGGTCCCTCATGACAATAGGGCAACACACACACACACAGAGCTAAAATTAATTAATAATTTCTGTATTTTCATGGAGATTTATAAATCACATGAAAGAGAGCATCAATCTTTTTTCAACTCTGAACTGGTCAAATATGCCTCTGTCAAGCATGGCCAACCACGGCTGCTTTTGTTTGTGTGTGTGTGTGTGCGCGAGCGTGCATGTGTGTGTGTAGCCCTCACTCTGAACTTTGTTTAATGAAATTCATGTATTTTTGACATAACTTTAACCTTTTTGCTGAACCTTGACGCACAAGAATTACAAATGCTGAAGTGTGTGTCAGTGGGAGATTGTCTAACCAAAGAGCAACCTTACAAACCAGGTTTCATATGAGAAATCACATCACTTGTGATCAATTGAGTTATCTCAGTTTGTTAATTTGATTGATCAATCAATAATACAAGAGTGATTTATGTTGTAACCACATTCATGTATTTTAGAAGAGGTTAAGTAAAATTCAGTGGTAAAAAAGTAGCGATAACATAGTGGTAGAGGTTCTCTTCTAGTGGCCACAAGGTTTTGGATATGATCACTTTCAAGTAAATGAATGTAATCAAACAGATGCACAATCAGCATGTATTCAAAATGGTGTAATGATGTTTTTTCCCCCTCAGTTTACAGTGTAGTTGGGATGGGTGAAAGATTCTTACAACTCATGTTGTGATGTAGAGTTTATTCCCAAAATCTCTGTAAATCACATTATTTGCTAGTAGAGTGTGAATACAACTTTGGATTATCCATAATCTCATTTGTGTCTGCTAATCTTATTTGTGTGTTAAAATGGAATTCAAGCTTATTCAACTGTAAAATTAAATGTACAATACTAATCTATTTAAGGAAAAAAATTATACATAACAAAAACTCTAAAATCATGCCACAGCTTCAGAATGTAGCTCACACTAGCTTCCATTGTGGAAATGCTTTATATACTCTTCATGTATTATTGAAACGCTGCTGAGTAGACTCACTAAATCTGCTAGAAATGACAGTGCTGTCATGAATCTTTGACAGCTGTGGCACTTTTTCCATCAAGCAGTCTGTACAAAAGCTTACATTTTTGTAACATACACACATACACATTTATCCACCTACAGCTATTATATCTATCCCGACATAAATGTTAACCAGCCAGTGACCTTGCCAATATTTTTTCTGAGATAATTCATACAAATGTAAGTGATTTCTCTCTTTAAATTGTTTAAAATGTCCCAGAAGGCTTAAGAAGAAGGCACTGTGCCTTCCCTGCAGAGAGAAAAAGTGAGGCATACTTTGTTCCTGTGGACTAATCCCTGCATGCAATGTATGTCAGCATCTATGTACACAGTTAACTGTAATGGTAAGGGCATTATCAAAACTAAAAATGTAAGGTCAGTCATATTTCAGCAGCTCCTCAAATTAAAGATGTCTGTTTGTTACGGCTAGAGATCAGGGGCGGTTCTACGTGATGGCAAAGCGTGGCAGCTGCTACCTGAAAAAAAGTCCATGCCACCCCTGTTGCCACCTTTTTTGTAGGCTAGTCAATAATATATGTATATGTATTGTGACATCTGTGGCTATGCAGCCCCGCCATCTCCAGTCCGTCCACCTGGGGCTCCCTATCAGCCTCCACCTAAATCAGCTGTCCAAATATCTGTGATCTTCAGACAAGATATCTCGATGCCGACAGAAGAGTGGCTGAGCCAGAGTGGCTTCCCCTAAAAAGCCCTGGCTAGCCATCTGTACCATCCATGAGGATCTTGCTCCTGGAACACTGACCACCACACTACAGCTGGAGGGGCACCTCATGATGGCACTCCTTGACACCGGAAGCTCCATCACCCTAGTGCGCCCATCGGTGTTGCCGGCCACCTCCCATGCTGAGTGTCGGCTGCTGGTAACTTGCGTCAAGGGAACAGGCGGCAAGGTGGGTGGCCTGTGAGATCTGGTCTAATTCCAAGTCTCAATGTCCCTCTCCTTGTAGGTAGGGACTGCCCTGGACTCCAGGAAATTCTCTGAGGAGAACATATCAGGAGCATGTCCCAGAGACAGCGGAGAAGATGCCCCACACGCCACAGGTTCATGGTGGTGTCATCAGCTGCTGAGGCAGCTGCTGAGTCCCCTTTTGAGATTAACCCTATTGTTTACATGAGTCAGCACATAAGGAGAGAACAAAAGGAGGATGAGCAGCTGAAAGGCCGCTAGATCCAGGTGCTGTGGGTTGACTAGGAGGAGGTGAATCCAGGATGCCAGCTCCCCACCTCCTACTTCTTCACCTGCAAAGCTCATCCTGTTGTTCAGCCTAGTGGGATCACGCATTCTTTGAGTAATGGGATCATCAAGGAGTCCTCCAGCCACTGTTCCAGCCCCATCATTGTGGTGCACAAGCCCGATGGGAGCCTCCACCTGTGTAACAACTTCCGCAAACTCAATGAGGCCTCCAAGTTCGAGACAACCCCATGCTATGAGTGGATGAGCTCGTAGAGAGGCTGGGGAGAGCCCGATTTATATCAACGCTGGATCAAACGAAGGGCTATTGGCAGGTTCCTGTCATTCCAGTCTCCCATCTGAAAACTGCCTTCAGCAGTCCTTCTGGGCAGGGGCAGTACTGGGTTCTCCCCTTTGGGCTGCATGGAGCCTAGAGATGTTCAAATGTCTGATGGACATCATCTTGTGGGCAAACCGGAGCTACGCCATGGCCTACCTCAATGACGTCATCCACTCATGCATGTGGAAAGACCACCTGGTCCATCTATGATGAGTTCTCAACAAGTTGTGGAGGGCTGGGCTCACAGTGAACCTCAAGAAGTGCCATCTGGGGCTAATGGAAGCACACTACCTGGGTACAGCTTTGGCCGGGGAGTATTAAATCCACTATACTAAGAAGATCAAGGTGGTATGGCAGTATCCTTGGGCCTAGATAAATAAAAGGCACGTGATTTTCTGGGACTGTATGTATCTGTATGTATCTATGGGAGGCAAGCACTCCTCCCCATCGGGAAAGCACCAGATCTATACAGCATGGGATTTCCTACCTTTCCTACCACAACACAGACAGGCCAGGGCTAGACAACGAGGAGTACCAGCAGAGGTGGGGCTGCCAAACCCAGCATGGCTGGAGAGAGATTATTGTCTACTCTCCAGACAGCGGCAGAGGAAGATAAAAAGGGAGACGGCAGCATTAGTGGGTGAGTCAGGTAGAGATACAGACAGAATTGACGAAGGCTTTGTATGTTCTCTGTATCTACCCCACAGACTCCCTGTGAGGAAAAGGATGGTTGTCTGCACTAATCCTGGACGGGGCGATCCTCGCGATTCCCCTTTGTGCACCGCCTGCCTCCCACAGCGCCACTCCAATGTCCCAGCTTCAAGGACGGCCATCAAGCTGCACTCCATGCACCCTCACTGACACCCTGCATGCTACTCATCTACCCCTCACAGCTACCTTGCACTGTTGTAAATAAAAAGACTTCACTGTTTTGCGCTGGATCCTCTGTCTCCGGCATTGTTTGTGTGTCGCCTCGAGTGCTTGCTTACGGTATATTTAAAAAACATGTTGAAAGTTATTGATATCTCCATAGAGCGTGGTGCAACCATCTTAACTGACCAGTTTAGAATTCATGCCCCCCCAATTAAGAAAAAAATGGTTTCACCCACCAAGCCAGGGAAGGGAATTCTACCAGCAGAGACAGTGTTCTAAAGTTTCATCCCTAAAGCTGTCTAATGATGCTCCTCTGCTGAAGTAACAGGTAAAGTATTTTCATCCATTTCATAGCCAGTCCATAGCCTAAATATAACTCTCTCTCTTTTACTGGGTGTATCACCATTTTTGTTAATTTCTTTTAGTCCTGCCATCTGAACATTTTCAAGCTTTTAAAGTTGGCCAGTTAGCTCCCATGCACCGCTAGCATAGAAGCTAATCTAGTTAGCTAGCTATCTGTTGTACTTTCAGTGGGATGTTATGCTAAGTTGTTAGCATCATTTTGTCATTAGGCTAGAGCAAGAGGCCATGGGAGAATTTGTGTTGTCTTATTAACCATATTATTCTTTTCCTTTCTGTATCTAACCTATATTATATTATTAAGTTATGTACATTGCATTATTAAGTTACTTAGTGCCCTCAGGGTCTCCACAGTACTGCTGTATCTAACATTATCTCTGAGGAGACTCATTCCATCTTTTCACTTTTAACATCTTTATTAAATGCTTTGCTGGACAGCATAACAACTGCTTCTGCCTTAAATTGTCTTAGAGTTTGGAGGGAAACTAACTGAGTCTTTTGACATGGATTTTCATTGTCATGAGAATTTAAATATATTAGAAATATATTAAATGAAATCCAATGCTTTGCGTACAAGTGTGGAGGGGTGTAAAAAGGGGTGAAGAGGTGGATCCCAGTGGAACCCAGGGGGATCGTTATTGTATTATTGTTTGATACACTTCATATGCAGTGTATTTCTTTTTTTCCTGATTACATGCTAGACTGTATATTGAATATAAAACTCAATACAAATATTTTGGCAAAAAACTGTGAGTATTTAATCTGTGAAAGAAAATATAAATATTATCTCTGAAGGTTGCTTACGCTTAAATAAATAGTACTAGGTTAAGTGCTCAATATAAAATTTATTTTACACTGTCTCATGCAATTAACATGCATATCAAAATCACCAGAAAGCATGAAATTAAGTCTGAAATTCAACTTTTTTGCCACCCCAAGAACAAAATCTCCAGATCTGCCACTGCTAGAGGTGAATGTGATTTTAATGAAAAAGGCACATAAGCTGTCATGAAAGGATAAATAAAATGCATACAAGTTTTCCAGAGACAGTAATCAGATTTGGCTGCATATTTCTAGCAGAAAGAATCGTCATCATGGTGCAAATTTGCCACCCTCGTACAAAGCAGCATTGCCATCAATGGCATGAAGCTGAGTCATCTGATAAGATGGTAGTTCTTTACTCATATATTTCTTTTATAGTTCTTTAATCAAATATTTCCCTGTCACTTCAAAACATTACATGATCAAGAATAAGAAAACCATAGAGAAACATCAGAAGAGCATGTACAGGAAACAGGGGTAGAGCAGAGGGTTCATGTAAAAGCCAGTGATGGTTTTTGTCACGCCGTCTGCGGAATATTTCTAAAATTCCCCAGCAATCACTACTAAAATATTCATGCATTGCTGTTCATATGGTTCAGTGAATAACATACTCTCACTGGTTGGATTGAGTGAGGAACTGTTTTAGCATTAGGCTAAAATTAAAGAACATAACAAGCTCACATGTTTTCCTTGGCTAATGTGACACACTGTCTAAAGTGACACACTGAAAGAATCCCCATATCAAGTATGTGGGTGGCTCTCATACCACTAGCCTTTGCATTCATGTATTGATTTACTTGTTCAACATTATAATAATACAGTAATTTAAACTTAATAATGGCCCAATGTTTGATTTGTGTTTGCATGGCCCATTTAATTACACAATATTTTTTCTTAATATTTATTTATTTCTTCTTCTTTTTCTTCTTCTTCTTCTTCTTATTATTATTATTATTATTAGGGTGGTTCCAGAGCCAAGTCCACATCCATAACAATTTATAGGAGTTTATAGCTATGCTAGTCAAACAATGTTGATTCAACAATATCCAAAGTTTCTGTGGTTTATTTATCCTTCCATCCATTATCTATACCGCTTTATCCGTCTGGGTCGCGGGAAACTGGAGCCAATCCCAGCATCTTCCGGTGAGAGGCGGGGTACACCCTGGGCAGGTCGCCAGTCCACCACAGGGCCAACACAGACAAACAGCCACACACGCTC
>JAQMYM010004801.1:0-12116 GCA_030014255.1 Parauchenoglanis ngamensis
CAGGGTTTAACTCTGCGGGTCCCGAGTCAGGGTTTAACTCTGCGGGTCCCGAGTCAGGGTTTAACTCTGCGGGTCCCAAGTCAGTCCCGAGTCAGTGATACACTCTGTGAGTCCCGGGTCAGTGGTTCACTCCGTGAGTCCAGGGTCAGTGGTTCACTCCGTGAGTCCCAGGTCAGTGTTTAACTCGGGGAATCCTGAATCAGTGTTTAGCTCAATGACTCATGAGTCAGTGTCCCACTCAATGAACCATAAATCATTAGGTCAGTTTTTAACTCCGTGAATCCTCAGCCAGTGTTTCACTCTGTGAATCTTGAGTCATAGGGTCAGTGTTTGAGTCTGTTACTCCTGAGTTAGTGAATCAGCGTTCGATAGTCATTAAGTCAATGATTAACTCGGTGAATCCTGAGTCATTGAGTCAGTGTTTGACCTAGCTAATCTTGAGTCAGTGAATCAGTGTTTGACTCAGAATGTTGAATCAAGCAGACATTCTTGTAACTGAATAAACCCCTTCATCTGTTTGACTTCATACGCTGAAAAACATTTTTTAGCTCGACATAATTATCTCCTCTCAGCTGCATCGTGTTAAATGTTATCAATTCCAAGTTGTAAGTTTCTACTTTGAACAACAATGTGATATCAGGTTTAATAAAGTAATAATAATAATAGCATTAGCAATGTATATAAAAGTGTCTGAGTATTTGTTAATATCCTGTGTTCTTTGTAAATTCCCTGCACGACTGTGCGTCTCATCTATATGTATATTACAGTATAAGTCTCAAAAGTATGAGTATTAAAGTATATTCAGTATTTGAAACATTGTAGTATTAGAAATGGAGATGAAACCACACAATTGTAACTGGCTTTTATGTCATTTGGGATCAGTGAAAGCAGGAGGGATGAGGATAGTCCAGAAACACCAGTCTGACTCCACATCAGACAGGAAGGAAGACAAGGACAGTAAAGAGTTTGAGAGCTGCAGGTGAGCTGAATTTTTGTTTCCCTTCCTCAGAATCACTTCCTTGCCTTTAGTCTGTTCTCTTTCCAGCATGTGCAGTCTGTTCTCAGCACCATTACTGACCTGAAACGCTAACACCAGAAGGCTTTTGGATCAGATTTGACATATTTACTGATCCAGTATGTGATATTGAAGGAAGCCTGGTTTATACTTCAGAGCTGAAGCGAATCAGAGAGGGGGATTATGGGTAAGCGTGGTACAGCCACCTCACGTCTCAAAGTCAGGATGGTAGCTAAGAGGATATCAGTATATCAGTATTTGAAGATCTTATTTTGGAGTTCGTTTGCAGAATTATTAAAAATAGAGATGGTGCATTCCTAGCATTCATACAGATGTGTGGTTTCTGTTTGTTGGAACTGGTTTTACATGTCGCACAAACTCACTGCACCAGCATCTCATCCTACAGTTTACAGGAACGTGTGCATTTAATGAGAAAAGAACAAAGCACCTTTCATCATACAATTATAGAAAAGTTCCCATCCTGAAGGCAGTAATTTTGCTACAGTAGCACGCAGTGTTTTATTCCTCTTACACCACAGCAATCTGCTTTCTGAAGTCATCCGAGCTCCGTGGTTTGATTCCGTATGTTTGACATATTTCTTTTTGAAACAGGAAGTCACCTTGACACCTTGTTTGACTGATTTCCACAGCAGCCAGTAGCATTCTAGATACGTCAAGCCACGCCCCCCGGCCGATCTAAACAACACCTGACCCCAGCTTAGTGAAGTAGCGGAGTATAGAGAACATCAAAGAGAGTTACTTTAATGAGCAATAAATAATTAACTAGAATATCTCCATAACTAATTTTGTATTTTTTGTAAATCTGCTCAATCACTGTACACGTCTCTGTGAATGAGCTTTTACCACAGGAACCAAAATGTATTACAAGGAGCGCATTAATATAAACCTGTGTTATAGGAAATGATTCAACACCTTCTGACCAATCAGATTTCAGAATTCAACTCTGATATTATATATATATTTGTTACATAATTGCTGAGGGAATCATGATCTCAATTTGAAGCCAGTAAAGATATGATTCGTGCTGTGTTAGTTACTCAGTCACAGGTGTGCAGTTCTCAGCAGGCTGAAGAAGGGGTGTGTGCGGGGGGGTGGAGGGGTCGATGCACAGGCTGGTTGGCTTTTTTCCCCCCACCCAAAAAAACCACTCCATCTGCTCATATTTGTCATTTTGCTCTCTAAGCTGCAGGACCGATAAGATAAGATTGCCACAGGCCTGCATAATGAACATTTCTCACCGCAGCAGCAGCTCGATAAACATTTCATTCACTCTCGGGACGGTGTAATGGAGGCTGATTTTATTGGTGAGAAAAAGTGGAAAGCGCATGTGGTTTAGCTTTGGGTGTGTTCTCGCTCTGTTTATCCAACTGCCCAAGTGACCACATCTTCCTTTTTTTACTTTTTCCTATCTGGCAAATGGTTAAGTTGGGTTTGTGTGTTTAATTTTTGTGCTTTGAGAAGGCAATGAGTCACATTTCGCTATTTAGATCTGTCTTAGTGACGTCATCATCGACATTGTGTGCCAACTCTCTGTGTGTGTGTGTGCGTGAGTGTGCGCGCACCATTTTCCTCTTTTCCGTCAGCACTGAATTGAGTGTTGCGTTAGCTCACCTTCCCTCGCTGTTTGCCCTTCGGCCCAGCGCCTGATTGCTGATCTTCATCTCCTGTGGAGCGGCGCTTTCAGGTCAGGTCTTATCAGTTCCCTGAAGCTAGCTGCCCTCTCAGCCTGCTGGAGAGCCCTGATTACTCTATCACACTGAAAAGATACCGAGATGACCTTTACCTGCTCTTTACTGCGCTTTCCCAAGAACAGAGATTCATCTAGAACGAGGTTCGAAATGCCAAAATAGTGCCGAAAATGTTACAGCACTAGTGCCGTTATTGGTTTTGGCATCGTCTCAGATTACTGGCAAGCGGAATTTCCTGTGCGTTTTTTTTCCCGTGTAGGCCCTTTGTGTTTGGGTGTGTAATTATAGTTCGGTGTTGGTTTAGGGCGTGTGTGTAGAATGTCTCTTGCACCAAATGAGTATAGTGATACTCAGTGGTTCAGCTTAAATCCATCCATAGTCATTTGGTTTGCTTCTGAAATGCTTAATGGAGGAAAACCTCAACCTCGACACCAACAGCGCTAACAGAAATGTCTCTACCACCAGCGAGTCTCGCTCTTCATGTTACTGCTATGTAGGCTTCAAATCCCCTTCAAATATATCAAGGATAACCTGTTTCACACATTTGACCTTACTATGACTGTGACCCTCTGTTTCACTTTCCGTCAACACTTCATTATGTTTCCAAGTTGTTCGTCTGTCTGAGAGTCTCGTGAGTGAGGTATCTCAAGAACGAGTGGTTGGATGCTTGTAGGATTAAGTCAAGTCAAGTGGCTTTTATTGTCATTTCAACATGTGAAACAGGACAGCGTTTCTCTAAGACCAAGGTGCTACATATAGGACAACAGAAGTACAAAAGGTGCACGTGTGCAACAGAAGACAACATAAAGTTCATGTGTGCAAACATGGCAAAAACAACATAAAGTTAAAACAGTGCAGACATAACGAGACAGACAAAAACACTGCCACGAGAAAGTGCAGACATCACGAGACAAGACAAGACAATACAGCGCTAATCCATGTACGTGGGTAGACATGAACACAGTTTGTTTCGGTGTCCATGTGCTGTCGGCGTCGCACCAAGAACCAAATAGCACAAAAAAAGCACTATTTTGGATCCGGCGTGGCCGCTGCGTGCTACTGCCACGCCGCCATCTTGGACAGTCTCCCAATATGGGATGATCATTTTAACCAGCAGATGAGCTGAACCGGGTCAGGGACAAAGGTCTGAAATAGTTTTTCTTTAGCAGCTTCCTTCCTGTCTTTTAGGGGGATTTCTGTAATACGAATTGGTAATAAAGACTAGACTTGGCAGCGAAGGTGTCACTGTCAATGCCTTTGGTGTTTCAGTATTGGCACCCTGGCTTTATTTGCCTCGCCATTGCTTCAATAGAGCAAACCCGTCTCTGATGTTCTGTACTGCAGAGGCAAGCGACAGTGCAACGACATGGATTTGCATACTCAATTTCCGATCTCCAACTAGGACAAAACTACGAAAACACTCCCTCAGTTGTACTCTGAAGCTCGAAAGAAGCTAAACTCCGCTACTTTAGTACTATTGGCTGTAAATGAATCTACATCCAGACACAGAAGCTGCTTAAATCTGTAACTTGGATGGTAAATGCGATTAACGCATCACAAACATTATGGTGTTCGCTTGTTGCTAGTTCAGGAGCATTTGGTGCTCGGAGAAAACGAACAAAAGACGCGCTTTAAAGAAGGAGTTGACTTCACACTTACTTTCATAGTTCGTAAATCATAACCCTGACTGGGCGATACGATGGTGCAATATGAATATCGTGATAAAAATAAAAATCATGGAATGGTTTAATAAATGCAAACTAAACTGAATAAATTCCTATAAAATATTTTTCAGATTTAGTATAAGAGTTTAGTTTTCGTAATATTAAATTAAAAGTATCATGTCGGTTTGTAATTAGATCTTGATATGTGTTGTGTAGTATAGAAGTGTTTTTAAGTATTGTGATATAATAGTTTTGTCATATCACGCAGCCCTACTTCCTGTTACTGAGTCGGAAAATTATAAAAGTGTTGTACGTTTTTTTTTTTTAGATATAACATTTTACTTATTGAGTGATTTGTCTACTTGTGCTTATTGCAGGTAGATAAAACAAGTAACAAGATTGGGTGGTTTAGTAGTGCCTCTGCTCAAAAATGTGTCAAGTAAGGATGAACACAGCTGCGTCAGCTAGGAGGCTGGTATACGGTGTGTATTTTTCAGCGCAGATCATGCTAGGTTTTTGTTTTACTCCCAGGCAGCAAGCCAGTCTACACTTTATATCCTGGGCCACCTGAACACACACATACATACAGCATCTTCTGTCTCCTGAAAGAGCTGGTACCCAGTATGAGAACAGCAAGCAGGTGGAAAAATTGCGCATTTGTCGCAGCAAGTGGAGTGAGATGGCCTGGGGAGAACCTGCCACATGCAATCTGGCTTCTTCAGACAGACAGCAGGGTGAAGCTTAATCGCTCCAAAGCACTGATGTGATGTGCCACACTCCCGCTGAGCAGGAAACGCCCTCTCCCCCGGCACCTGAGGCGCTCCTGCGGGTCAGGCTCAAGAGGAACAACCGTTTAACCGAGAGTGATTTGTTCGACGCTTCGTGCTGAGCCAAAACTGCCAGATGTATTTAATCAGGTTTCAGGGGTCACTGACTTCTCTACAGACGTCGCTGTGAAGTACTGCAGATCGTTTCTCTGGTTAGCATGAATCTTAAAGCTAGCTGAGGGACGCTGAAGCTTGACGTCACATTCTGGTTTGTTTTTTTGTTTGTTTGTTTGTTTTTTTTGCACAAAATTATGATCAAATAATATAGACATGTTCTTAAATGCTGTCTTAGTAAATCAATCAACCAGTCTATAACTAAATAAATACCTCTACTGAAAAATGAACACGATACAGGAACAGACCTTGGACTGTATTCAAAATGAACTTTATCTATCTCGCTGTCTGTCAGTCTATAGTCTATTGTTTATCTGTCATTTATCTATCTGTCTGTCCTTCCTTTGGTGTGTTTGTCTTTTGATTTGTCCATCAATCTGGCTGTCTGTCTGACTAGCTGTCTGTCTATCTTTATGTCTAAATGCAGAAACTGTGTTGAAGGATTCATTAGCACAACCTCTCGCTAATGGTAGCAGTCAGAGGCGTGTTGATTTTTATTAAATGAATCATTCGAGCGCATCCTGCTCCGTGTGCGAGTTAAACAGTGAAGAGTGAACATGATGAGGCTTAGAGAAGAGGAACATTCACTGACAGTTTGATGATCGTTATTTTCATGCTAGTTTCCTCCCGGAGAGAGGAGGGAGCCCGAATAATCACGTGTCAGTTCTGTTGATATTTTGCACAGAATGCGAGTGTCTCCTGCTGCAGTAATGAGAAATAGTGTACAGGGTGTAGTGTGTAGGATGTATAGCGCTCTATAGAGTGTATAGAGTCTGTAGCGTGTGTAGTGTATAGTTTGTGTTTATATAGAGTGCAGTGTGTAGTGTTTTGTGTGTAATGTGTAGTGTCATGTGCAGTGTATATTGTACAGTGTATATAGGGTGCAATATGTAGTCTATAGTGTAATGTGTGTGTGTGTGGTGTACAAAGTATATAGTGTGGTGTGTATATAGTGTGTGTATATATATAAATTTTTTTCCCCCCCCTTTATTTATCCCTAATGAACAAGCCTGTGGTGACGGTGGCAAGGGAAAATTCGCTGAAATGACACGAGGAAGAAACCTTGAGAGGAACCAGACTCAAAAGGGAACCCATCATCATTTGGGTGGCACTGTATAGTGTGATTACAATTAACACAGTGTAATAGGGTCATGATTTGAGTACAAGACTGTTCGTGGTAATTTAAGTTCTATGCCACTGTAGCAGAACCACTCGTCAAGAGCAGTCCAGCTCCATCTTCGCAGTTCTAGGTGCATGTTGAGGCAGTTCATATGGTGTCATCCTCAGCAGGAGCAAGTGGTTTCCAAGTGATGACTCCAACCAGAAGTAGGACACCAGGATGGATCAGGCAGGTCCAGAAAGCAAAAGGGGTCAGGATCACTGGAGTCTCAGGAGTATCATGTGCAGCTCGACAGACAGGGAAAGAGAGAAGAGAGAGAGGGAGAAGAGAACAGAGAAAAAGCAGATTGTTAGGTATGCTCATTGTCATATAATGGTTAAGGAACAGAGTATATCATGTTATCATGTGCTGAGTGCAAGCAGGAACTCCGGCAAGGCTGGCTAGGACAGCATAACTAAAAAGGGAGAGCCAGAAGGTAACACAGACATGAGGGCACACTGGGACATAAAGCGGCCAGCCGCTCCACCGTCAACAAACCTGAGTGAACGTGAGAGAGTGGGGGGGGGCGACAGCATCCAAACATCCCAGTTTACAAAAACTATATAGTGTGTAGTGTATAGCGTGCAGTGTGTAGTGTAATGTGTGTACAGTATATAGTGTGTCATGTATAGACTGCAGTGTAATGTGTGTACAGTATATAGTTTGTAGTGTAATGTGTGTACAGTGTGTAGTGTATAGCATGCAGTGTAATGTGTACAGTATATAGTGTGTATTGTATACTGTAGTGTAATGTAATGTGTGTACAGTATATAGTGTGTAGAGTGCAGTGTAATGTGTGTACAGTATATAGTGCGTAGTGTATAGTGTGCAGTGTGTAGTGTAATGTGTGTATCGTATATAGTGTGTAGTGTAATGTCTGTACAGTATATAGTGTGTCATGTATAGGGTGTAGTATAATGTGTGTACAGTATATAGTGTGTAGAGTGCAGTGTAATGTGTGTACTGTATATAGAGTTTGGTGTAATGTGTGTACAGTGTAGTGTAATGTGTGTATAGTGTGCAGTGTAATGTGTGTACAGTATATAGTGCGTAGTGTATAGTGTAGTGTAACGTGTGTACAGTATATAGTGCGTATTGTATAGTGTAGTGTAACAGTGTGTAGTGTAATGTGTGTACAGTATATAGTGCATAGTGTATAGTGTAGTGTAATGTGTGTACAGTATATAGTGCGTAGTGTATAGTGTAGTGTAACGTGTGTACAGTATATAGTGCGTATAGTGTAGTGTAACAGTATATAGTGTGTAGTGTATAGATTGCAGTGTAATGTGTGTACAGTGTGTAATGTGTAGTGTATAGAGTGCAGTGTAATGTGTGTACAGTATATAGTGCGTAGTGTATAGAGTGCAGTGTAAAGTGTGTAGTGTATAGAGTGCAGTGTAATGTGTGTATAGTATATAGTCCATAGTGTATAGCGTGCAGTGTGTAGTGTAATGTGTGTACAGTATATAGAACGTAGTGTATAGCGTGCAGTGTGTAGTGTAATGTGTGTACAGTATATAGTGTGTAGAGTGCAGTGTAATGTGTATACAGAATATAATGTGTAGTGTATAGAGTGAAGTGTAATGTGTGTACAGTCTATAGTGTGTAGAGTGCAGTGTAATGTGTGTACAGTATATAGTGTGTAGTGTATAGAGTGTAGTGTAATGTGTGTACAGTATATAATGTATAGAGTGTAGTGTAATTTTACAGTATATAGTGTGTAGTGTATAGAGTGCAGTGTAATGTGTGTATAGTGTGTAGTGTATAGAGTGCAGTATAATGTGTGTACAGTATATAGTGTGTAGAGTGCAGTGTAATGTGTGTAGTGTATAGAGTGCAGTGTAATGTGTATAGTGTGTAGTGTAATGTGCGTACAGTATATAGTGCGTAGTGTATAGAGTGCAGTGTATAGAGTGCAGTGTATAGTGTGTAGTGTATAGAGTGCAGTGTAATGTGTGTAGTGTATAGAGTGCAGTGTAATGTGTATAGTGGGTAGTGTAATGTGCGTACAGTATATAGTGCGTAGTGTATAGACTGCAGTGTAATGTGTGTATAGTGTGTAGTGTATAGAGTGCAGTGTAATGTGTGTAGTGTATAGAGTGCAGTGTAATGTGTGTAGTGTATAGAGTGCAGTGTAATGTGTGTACAGTGTGTAGTGTATAGAGTGCACTGTATAGTGTGTAGTGTATAGAGTGCAGTGTAATGTGTGTAGTGTATAGAGTGCAGTGTAATGAGTGTAGTGTATAGAGTGCAGTGTAATGTGTGTAGTGTATAGAGTGCAGTGTAATTTGTGTACAGTATATAGTTTGTAATGTAATGTGTGCAGTGTATTTTGTAATGTGTAGTGTGTAATGCGTAAAGTGCAGTCTGTCATATATTATGTATATTGTAAAGGCATCAATCAAACACGATGTGAGGTGGTGTGAAGTAAGTCAGCGAGATGGTAGTCATTCCCAGCATGCTGAGCAGCTGTGCTGACATTTATTTTTTTGCATCTACGTCCAGAGGGATGTGGTGGAGGAGGGAGACCCTGAAATGTTCTGTCTGGTTTTACGTTACTAGATCGTAGAGGATTTCCCACACATCATCACATTACATCATCACAGTCACATTACACCATCACATTTCATCACCTCATCACATCACATAGTCACATCATTCCATTCATCACATTGTCATATCACATACTCACATTACACCATCACATAGTCATATTATATCACCTCGTCACATTACATCACCTCGTCACATCACATTGTCAGATCCTCACATTATCACATCGCGTCTTCACATTACATCACATCGTCACATCATTACATAAACACATCGCATAGTCATATCATTACATCGTCACATTACATCACATCACTTCGTCACATCATTATATCAGTCATATAATTATATCACATTGTCGCATTACATAATCATGTCATAACATCACATCGTCACATCTCCATTGCATTGTCACATCACGTTACATCATCATCTCATCACATCATCACATTACATCGTCATTGACAGGGGGAAGAAAAGAAAGGGTTGCTATGGTGTTGCTGAGATCAGCAGTAGATTTTAATTGCTGATGATGTCACTTTCCAAAAATAAACACAGAGCCAGTCTACCTCCTTCTTTCTTTCTCTATTTCACTCTTTCTTTGTCCGTCTCCCTCTTTCTCTACCTATCTGTATGTTTCTTTCTGTCAACCTATTGATTTGTCTATCTGTTTTTCTGTATGTGTCTCTGTTGATCTTTCTCTCTCTTGGTCTCCATCTGTCTATCTCTGTCTATCTATCTATCTATCTATCCCTTTCCCTCTCATTTTTTTTCCTCTTATTTCCCCGGTGCACGAGGTTAAATATGTAAATTGTGTCATCTTTATGCAGGACTCTTACTTTCTCATTAGCTTTATTTAGGGAGGTTCATTTCTCCTTCCCTTCATCCCTCCAGCCGTCCATCTCTCAGAGCCGTGAGAATTCCCACTCACCGTTGTGCGTCACTCTAAAGACAAAAAACCTCACATGTAGCCCAGAGCTAGTTGTCCTGGTTATTAACCTTGACATTGGCTTTATTTCAGTGTTCTTCGTCTTCCTCTTCTTCTTCTCCTCCTTTGCTAAGTGTTAGTGCTCGGGCAAAGAGGATGTTTCTCAGCTGACGCACTGCTGCCCCCCTCAGGCCTAAAGCAGCATCACTCATGTCCGATGAAATAAATCAGGTACTAAATAAAAAGCTGATTATCATATAACACTTTTAAATATGTTATAAAGTGTATATGCATACTGATTAAAGCTGTACATTACAGACTGAAGTGTGAAATGACTTAACGAGCTGTTTTGAAAAGCGAGCAGTAGCACCGCGTCCAATGCGGAGATCAGACCTTAATGTTTAAGAGAATTAAACATTTTAGGGTGTGATGTTGGGGCTTTTTGGGGCATTTGTTTTCTCCACTCATTACTGTGTTATAGTACACAATGCTCTGATTTAAACACTACATTGCTGAGACAGATCTTTCTTTCTCTCTCTCTCTCTCTCGTCTTCTCACTCCTCATATCGAGTACGAACTCAAAATAAAAGCCCTGAACTGCTGCCATGCTGAATTTCACAGGGATAAATGTGCGAATGTGATATTTTGGAAATTATCAAACAGATATTTATACATGTTTTATAACTTTTAGTCATCAGTCTAATTTATTTAGTTAATAGTTTGAGACTATTAGTTAGTTAGTTAGTTAGTTTACTGATTGTATTTTTTTTTTACCCCAGGATTCAGTAAGGTCGATATTAAATTTTGTGATTTTATTAACTATGAAAAGTCAAACTTGAATGAAAATTTTTTTTCTTTTGTCTTTTTAAACCTAAAGCATACTCTAACCATTACAATGCTGATATCAAGTTCCAGCAGGTATACAGATTTATTATTATTTTTATTATTATTATTATTATTAAAACAAAAAATGAGCAAAGTATTAATATAATATGATTTACCTCTCTAAACAAGGAGTTATTACCTAGAATATTAAATATAAAAAATTTTTCTAATAGTTATGAAGCTTAGATGTATTTTTTACCATTTAGTGTAACTGTTGTTAGGTGGAGGAGGAAAACACCAATAAACATCCTAAAACTAGTATTTTGTATTTTCCTCCAGTAAAACTGCATCAAAAAAGTATTAACACTGAGCAAACTGTTCCACTCGTCATATTAACAAGACTCCTCATTTTTCTACTGGCTCTTTTTTGTCCCTCGTTGGACCCCCGAGGTGCGACCTGATTGGCCAGGAAAGAAAAATAAAATTGATGACATTCTGTGCTCTCCTGAAGATTTTTTTCGTCGCTCAGAAGCTCAGCTGTGACCAATCAAATCACACTTTTTGTACGATCACATTTAAAAGGTGTATAATATAAGGTAAATAATATAAGATGTAAATAATATAAGATTTGTTTTCTTTTAACATTTTCAAACCAAGAAAACAAACCACATCTCTGTTTAAAACCCGGAAGCCAAATTTGCTAGCAAGAGTCCGGGATAGTTGAACAGTGAAATGAAACACTGCGAATCAGGACCGACTGCTTGTTTTTACATCATCACATCTTTCAGTCCTGCTTTAAACCACGCAAGCGTCTTACACACTCGGGACGTTCCTCTGGTAAAGCCGCCAGCAGTGCAGAGGAAAAGATTGGTCATTGGGATCGTTCCCCCGTCTGATGGACGTAATAATTTCATTTTATATCGAGACAAGGATCATTTTTCACATCAAGGTCAGTTCTGACTCCTGACCCTCTCCTGTGTGCTGCCGAGAGGCCACGGCTTGCTCTCTGTTCCAAAAACAAATGAGACTCATTTCAGAAAGTGACGGCAGCCGAGGCCTGGAGCCACGGTTCCACCACACGGCACTCACATGGAGCCGCACTAATGCTTTTATAGGACACGCACGCACCTTGTACTGTGTTCTGTCATCATTCAGCAGGTTATTTTGTGTTTATTTTCATGTTAATGATTAAAGGGATACTCTGTTGTTTATCTCTATCCACACTACGTGTTGGGTGCACGTCACGTTTTTGCTGTTTGCACATGTTTGCACACATGCACTTTATGTTGTCTCATGTTGTCTTCGGTTGCACACGTGCAACT
>JAQMYM010004802.1:0-12112 GCA_030014255.1 Parauchenoglanis ngamensis
ACAAGTGAACTTCAGCTATGTATTAGGGAGGTTACAGTGTTCTGGATGTAAGATTTGAACTCATATTGATCAAAATGTAACAAAGGGGCACTATTTGTTCATTACACTTTACAATGAGATATATATATATATATATATATATATATATATATAATTAATTATGTCGACTTATTGTTGCAGCCCTAGTTGCATAATCATTGTCTGTGTGGCACAAAAGTATCTTATAAAATGTTATGGACATGACTTGGACATAGAACCACCCATTACTATTATTATTACATAGTCAGATAAAGTTGAAAGAAAAATTTGGGGTGTCATTGTGGTTAGATAACTTTATTTGACAGAATATTCATTGTATAGAATGTGCTTTTCAATTCACATCTTCAAGTATTTAGAGGCACAGTGCAAGTATGTGCACATACATGAACCTAAGGAAACAAGAATACGGGTTGGCATGGGGGGGGGGGGACTATTTTTACACTACTCTCCAAGTTATGTTTTTTTGGAGCACCTAGAGCTCCTGCACTCTAGCCCCTGGCTCTAGCACAAGGCTACTTAAATACAACCAATCGTCGTACTCATTTTTTAGTATTTGGCAATCCATACTTCCCACCCCATCAACAGATGCTCCTCCGTAGTGATGAGGCCATGATTTGAGGCTGGATGTGGTGTGGTGTCACATGGCAAGAGCAGAGTTTGAGACTTCTCTTCCACTTTCTCACTGGTGTCATGTGCATTTTCATCTACTGGCTCCAGATAAATTGTCTCTGGGTCCTCCCCCTCCACACTGGACACCACTGATCGGCCTCTCTTGCACAAATGGTTCCAAAAAGCACATCATGTTCAATTACTTCCATTTATTCTCCAGTTCTGCTGCAGACCTACTCACATTTTGTTCAGTTTTCTTACTTTGATGTAATAGTCGAAAAGGTTTTCCATTATTAGCTTGCTGTCTCACCTGAAAAAAAAAAGTCATGTTATAGGAAATTTAAAGATGCAGTACAATATGGCAGGCCTTTAGCTCATCACTGAACACTTTTCTCTCCTTAGATATCTCTCCACTGGAGACTCCTTCACATATCTAACCTACAGATACATAACCTACAAAAGGGTGTGCATTTTAACAGTGGGTACAATTGTGGATGATGTGGCACAGGCTATTTGGGATGTTCTGTAACCTGGATACATGTCAGTATCCACAACTGCTGAGTGGTAAAGTATTGCCCAAGGCAATTGCCCAACACTTCCAGCTTTTGAATTGTTGGGTCCAGTGTCACATCATTGTTGCAGATGGAGCCTTCCCTCTCCCAAGAAACATCATGAGGCCATATCCAAGATGACATCACTCTCCAGGGCAGGGAAACTTAAATATACCGTAACTTAAAATACCATCTCTCTAGTGCTCATTGCATTGCGGAGAATGCCTTTAGAATACTCTCCACACAGTGGTGGCTTTATGACCAGGCCCTTGGCATTTGTCCAGAGAAGGTAGTTAAAGCTAACTGTTTACTACATAGTTTCATCCAGAGCAGCAGTCACCTGGACAGCACAAAGGCATCCGAGTCAGAGTTATCATCCCCATATGCTAGCATGCACCCCACTCACAGGACAGGGGAAACAGTGCCACCAAGGAGGCAGTTTTCATTCATGACATGTTTGCTAACTATTACTACTACTACTACTAATAATAATAATAATAATAGGCTACCTAATATAACAATCTAATCCACAGCAATGCCTCTCAATCTTTTGTTTTTAATAAACCTGCCACTGATGGTCATTGTGGTAGTGCTGCCTTTTTTTCCTCTCTGAACCAGTATCAATGCATTTATCATGAAATTAACATTATAGATTAATGTTACTTTACAGCTCACAAGCACACATGTAAGTTCTAACTGCCACTGCTAAATTAGATGCTTTAACTTTTCATATTACTACATTTTTGGATTATCTAAAACAAAAATTTTAAAATCTTACCTGTTACTCTGAGCCTTGCCATGATTGCCTCTCGAGCACTCGCCTTCCAATTTACACCCCTGTAATTTTTAACATGTATACATTATACAGCTCTGTGTGGTCGGTCAAGGCCAATATTAATTTTTCTTCCATTGTCACTTTGAAGTAGTGTGTGATCTCATTGGATAAACGAGAGGTCGTATGTTGACTGGTCAATTCCATAAAAAAAAAAATTTTAAATCCCAAGACACCACCTCCAAAATGTATATTTTTTTTCTTAGGCCAGGCGGGCATGTTCTCGATTAGTGCACCCAAACAGGAAGTCTCTTGGGATTGTGCCTGCCCACCATAACGCCACACAACTCACCCACCGGCTTCCCATTGAAAAGGAATTAAATACTAGCAGGTGTCACTTCCCATGTAAAAAGCCTGTCATCTCGTTCTGACACCTGCTGCAGGTTACCCATTTGAACAAAGAAAGTGCTGTCTTTTAGGCTCCACTCATTCTGTCAATGGACTATGTTTAAAAAGAATGTCTTTAACAAAGTACTTTAAGCATTTAAGGTTATACAGTCAATCCTAGATTATTATAATTTTTAGTTAGTGTTAGCTGACTTAATTTATGCCATCACTTCATTCACTCACATTGCCAGTTATACAGTTATAGCAGTACACACTGAGCTAGCATCAAAGACATCAAAATGAGCAACATACCAGGAACACCCAGTGAGGGTCTGTTACAACAGTTTACAGCAAATCAAGACATGGCTTTGCTACAGTACCGAAAGAGCTTGTTTTCACATTGTGAATGTTTTCACATTCACAAAGCATGACCGTCATATCCAAAACATCAACCATTGTAAGGAAAAATATTGAGGGAAAAATATGAAGGTCAAATGAGCTCATAAAAACAACAAAAGTACTATTGCCCAGGAATAATTGGTAAATGCTTTCCATCTGTACCATTGACTAACATGGGAATAGGTAGGGTTAAAAATTGTACTGAACCAGCCACTAGAGGACCACGAAGACATTTTCACCTTACTCTTGGAACAAACCGGTCATTTCTATATAGAATTTTATTTATTTATCATACTTCACCCATGCCATACCATAATTTATGATTCATTACAAAACTACCCAAAACATTAGCAATTACTTTACCGTAATGGTTTTAGAAACAGAGAGCTAAATATTAATATTATTAATAATATATTACATATTAGCACAGGCTGAAATATAGCGAAAGCACAGGCAAAATATTAGCACAGGCTGGCTAATTTTAAACAAGTTACCTGCAGCAAAATTACGTAAGTAATATGTGCCAAAAAGGGAAGCAAATCTGTATCCTCAAACTGGAAGTCCTGTGTTTTCACCATTACACCACCTCATGCTGCAGCACTATGATGGGCCATGATGACCAGATAAACTGAGGTGTGCAGAGGAAAACTAACCAAAGTAAGTCGAATCAAGTTGAGCCAATACCATGCAGTGGAAAAGTGCCATTTGACAACCTCTATTCTCGCTGTCGAGCACCTTTGTGAATGATGTCACATCTAGGGCCTGACTGATAAATCAGAATGCCAATACTATCGGCCAGTATGAGCCAACAGCCGATAAATCTGTATCTGCGTTTATTACGGCCAATAAACAATTAAAAAAGAAACCGAGAGATTGAAGATGGCTCCCCATTATATCTCTCTCTCTCTATATATATATGTAAATATATATAAAGATATAAATATATCTATATAAATATGTATATATATATATATTGTAGCAATGTCGCTACATAGTCTGTCCACCAGAGGGCATTCAACCATTTAAAAAGTCAGTTTCAATTGTATTAAATGCCAGACCTGCTGATGGAGATGCTCTGCTGCCTGAAGCTACTAAGACAACCGGCATACAGAACAAAGTCTGAGGCAGCAAGGTGCACGTGGTTGAAATTCAAGCACCGTCAATGTACACAAAAGCGAGCTAAAGCCAACCCAGTCTGACCAGGTATACTCTCCGTCCCTATCCAGTGTTCACTCTCTGGACAAGAACATGGACTGTGGCTCCAGCAATTTGGCCAGTGTGAGATGAGGGATTACTGCATTCTTATTTTCAGGGAAACATGGCTAACTCACAACATCCCAAACTCAAGCATCCAGCGAAACAGGCTAGCGAGCTACCAAGCCGACAGGCCTCTTTGTCTGGTAAGAGCCATTGAGGAGGTTTGTGTGTCTACATAAACAAAGTCTGGTATACAAACTCTGTTGTGATGTGCCACTGTTCGCCACTGATAGAATTTTTAATTAAAAGTGTCCACCATTCTATCTGCCAAGAAAATTCACAGCAGTACTACTGGTAGCAATGTATCTTCCTCCTAGCTTCAATGCTAACCATGCATTATACGTGAGCTACATGAGGCCATCAACAAATTACAAACAGCATATCCAGATGGATTTTTCATTGTTGCTGGCGTTTTCAACCCCACAAATCTGAAGTCAGTTCTACTATATTCTACCAGCACGTGAAAGTTGGTCCAGAGAAGAGAACTGTCTGGACAACATTCACAGAAATGTGCAAGAGGGCTTCAAAGCATCAGCCTACCCCCACATCGGTTCATCCGATGACACACAATAGTGAAATTATTCCAGCTCAACTCATACACACATAACCCACTGAGAAAAGCATCGAAGAATGGACTAACTGAACCACCCCAGCACTTCAGGACTGCTTCAACTGTACAGACTAGAACATTGTTCAGATAAGTGGCTACCTACCGAAGCTCCATCAACTTGGAAGACTACACAGAATCTGTAACTGCAAGCATCAATAAATGCACAGAGAATATTACTGTCTCCAAATGTGTAACGTAAAAGCCAGCAAGAAGCCCTGGTTGGCTGGATAGGTTTGTGTGCTGCTGAGAGAATGAGATGTTGCCTTCAGGTCAGGGGACAGAGCTAACCGCAGAACAGAAAGGGCCAACCTCTCTCGTGCCATCAGGAAAGCAAAGTGGGATAAGGCATAGCCACTTTCAAAACACCAGAGATGCACGCAGCCTGTGGCAAAGCAGTCAGGCACACAATACAAGTTTGCACCAAGCAGTAATGACGAGAATGTCTTACTACCTGAGAAGATGAATGAATTCTATGCAACTTGATGCACTGAACAAAGATCCCGCGAGGAAAACCATCCCTCCCTACACTGACGAGGTATTCTGTCTGTCTATAGTCAATGCAAGGAGATCCTTATCCAAAGTCAACCCACACAAGGCTGCTGGACCTGACAACATTCCAGGGAGCGTGCTCAAAGAATACGCTGATCAACTGGCTGATATCTTCACGGACATCTTCAACATGTCACTATCACAGATGATTGTTCCAGCATACTTCAAATCCACCATCATCATCCCGGTGTCAAAGAAATCATTAGGGTCATGCCTGAATGACCATCACCCCCTTTTACTAACGAAATGCTTTGAAAGGCTTGCCTTGACACATTAAGAGAAGCCTCCCCTGTTCAATGGATCCACTACAGTTGGCAAATTGCCCAAACAAGTCCACCAATGATGCCATATCCTCTGCCTTTCACCTCTTGTTATCCCACTTGGACAAGAGGGACACTTACAGTAAGGTTCATAAGTATTTGGGCAGTGACATTATTTTCATATTTTTGCTTCTGTACACCATCATAATGCATTTCAAATAACGCCATCAAGACATTGAAATGTAGAATTTCAGCTTTAACAAAAAGTGGTTTAACAAAAATATTGCATTAACAATTGAGGAATTACAGCCATTTTTTTACATAGCTCCTCTATTTTCATAGGCTCAAAAGTAGTTGGACAAACTAACATTATAAATATACGCATCATTTTTAATGGCAAGTCCATTGCAGTCAATGACTGTCTGACATCTGAAACGAACAGGAGAGGCTGTGCTTCCTCCCTTAAGATGCTTTGCCAGGACTTTACAGCAGCCACCTTCAGTTGCTGCTTGTTTGTGGGGCCTTCTGAATTCAGTTTTGTTGTCAAAAAGTGAAAAGTATGCTCAATAATGTTGGCTGACTGGGCCATTTAAGAACATTCAATTTCTTTGCCTTCAGAAGCTCCTGGGTTGCTTCTCTGGTACGTTTTGGGTCATTATCCATCTGTACTGTGAAGCACCACCCTATCAGTTTTGCAGCATTTGACTGAATCTGAGCAGAAAGTATAGCTATATATACTTCAGAATTCATCCTGCTCATTCTTTTTAAGAATGTACCGAACTGTTGATTTGCCACTCCTATAGTTTGTGCTACCTTTTTTATAGGCCCATTTAGGTTTTTTTTTAGTCTAATGATGGCCTTCTTCAGTTGAATCAACACCTCTTAGGACTACATATAAAGAGCTGCCATATGCAAATTTAATACTTGGAATCCTTCCAGACCTTTCATCTCTGTATTTTGCCATGAAATAACAAGGAAACAGGCCATTACTGTCCTTGAAACTGCTCATCAGTCAATTGTCCAATTACTTTTGAGCCTGGATGGAGTGTTTAAAAAATGGCTGTAATTCCTCATTGATAAATGCAATATTTGTTAAACCCCTTGAATTAAAGCTGAAATCCTATACTTCAATGACATCTTGATGGCTTTCTTTGAAATCCATTGTGGTGGTGTACAGAGGCAAAAATATGAAAATTGTGTCACTGTCCAAATAATTATGGACCTAACCATGTTAGGATGCTCTTCATAGTCTTTAGTTCAGCATTTAACACCATCATCCCACAAATTATGGCTGTGAAACGGAGACCCCGTTTACACTTAGAATTAAAATGCGTCTCGGGCAATATGATCACAACTGGATAGCGCTAAATACAAGTGTAAACGACCTCCAAGACGCATTCAAGACACATTCGCGCAAACCACTTGCCGAGGTGGTCTGGGACACACTTAACCACGTACGTTCCGTAGTGTAAACGTTGATGCATCCCGATGCGTCCACAACACAGACGTAACAGGAAAATACGTCATTAACACTGGACGCGGTGACTGTTTTGGTAACAGTGTGAAACCGTAGAAAACAATGGAGAGGAGCACCGATGTACATAGTTGGAGTGCAGGAAAATAATGAAGGTATTTTCCAGGTTTTAATATAATTTTGCGCGGGGACCTTTGACCTTCTAGCAAAGTGATAGAAAGGCAGTGATAGATAGGCAGTAATGAAATTTTAACAAAAGCAGTGAGCTGGACACTTAGGAGACACATGATAGACACAGGTGTAAACGGCAACGTGTCTTGGCAGTCTTTTTGTGACCTGAATGCTCAAGACACATTTTAAAACGAAGTGTAAACAGGGCCTGGGTGAAATGGGTGTGTACACTTCTCTATGTAACTGGATCATACACTTCCTGCTAGAGAGGTTACAGTTTGTGTGGATCAGCAGCAACACCCCTACACTATCAAACTGAGCACATGTGCTCTTCAGGGATGCGTTCTGAGTCCATTGCTGTTCACACTGCTAAACCCATGACTACTGCTATGCATAGCGTGAACCACATCATAAAGTTTGCTGATGACACAACCATGGTGGGGCTCATCAGCCACAATGATGAGCTAGCATACAGAGAGGAAGGTTAGCAGCTAGCAGTCTGGTGCAGTGAAAACACCAGAATTTATCCCTGAAAGTGGACAAAATTAAAGAAACGGTCAGTGACTTCAAGAAAAAACAGTAGAGACAGTCAAGTCACAGTAGAGACAGTCAAGAACACCAGGTTTCTGGGTGTGCACATCTCAGGCAACCTCACTTAGACCGTCAACACCTCCTCCCTCACCAAGAAGGCACAGAAACGACTTGACTCCCTGAGAAGATTGAGGCAGGCAAACCCCCCCCCCCCATCCTCACAGTGTTTTACAAAGGCACAGTAGAGCATGCTGACCAACTATATCTCTGATTGGTACAGCAATGCCAGCATTGTAGATCGCAATAGCCTGCAGCAGATGATAAAAATAGCCATCAACATCATTGAAGTGCCTCTCCCTTCCTTTAAGGACATTTCTCATAAGTGCAGCATCCACAGGGCCTCCTGCATTGTACATGACCATTCCCACCCCACACATTGACTTTTTACACTACTTCCATCTGGCAGACGCCATCCTAAGATCAAAACATGATCAGCCAGGCTGACAGTTTTTTCCTGTAAGCCAGCAGGCTCCTCCTCTACTCCCCCTTCCCACACACACCTGAACTATGGGACTCTGTGAACTCTTACTATACAGGCCACATTATACGTGCCCTTCTTAACACACATCTTGCCACCTGAAAAACACCTATACCACTCCTTTATTATTATTTCCTAAATTCTATATAATTATGTAATAACATGTATAAATGTAATCATATTCCATACACAGCTCATAGTACTCAGAGTACTATACAGTACTCATATTCCATCAATTCATATTCCTTTTGTGTCTGATGCATCTTTTGCACAGTTGTCTGGGTAAATATTACTACTGCACTAACTATACTATCTACTCCATTTGTAGAAAAAGCAAGGGAGTGTGAATATACATGAAAGTTAGCAACAGGCACCTGATGACCACCTAATACACACTTGGAAAGGGGAGGGTTAAGGAAGGGGTATTCAGCTGGTTGAATCTTACAAAGTTCACCTTTAAGTAGGCTATATGTTGAAAAGATAATGTGCACATTTTTAGATGAATAGTTATGTATATTGTTATGTATACAGGCCTAATTAAGGTAATTCTGTTGGGTTTTTAAAGATGACTCCCGTTTAGCGGTTCATGCTTGTTAAAGCCAAAGCATCACGAACACGTGACGCAAACTCATTACATTTACATTCTGTGCGTGTGTATATGCGAGCGTCCTCTCGACTGCCATATTTATTCACACAGAGTCTACAGCCTGCTTTATCCACGTTTAGTAAACCATGGGTCATTCTGTCCAAAAAATAGTCAGACTTTCATTAATCTCCATAGGCCTACTGCGGCGAATTCAAACACACACCTCCAAAACTACTGTTCAGTCGCCCAACACTAAAAACATTCACACACACACACACACACACAATATGTGTATGCATGTGTGTATGTGTGTGTCTGAGTGTGAGAGAGAGAGAGCGCGCTTGGCTTGTTCTATATAGAACAGCAAAATCTCTAAGCTCTATATGACGACAGGAATGTGATATATGACGGAACAGCACAAACTGATTTCTGAGAGCGGGTTTTACTGAGAAGCGATCACGCACAGCGAGATCAGTGCAAATGGAAGGAAGAAGACGCAAAACTGTGCGAGCAGGTTGCCAGCAGGTTGCAGAGAAGTCGAGACTAGCGACAGGCAAGCGAAGCCAGCTCACATTACTGCAATTAACAGACAACCGTGCCCAAAGGACGAAGGATTAGGTGCCATTTCGCCTACCTGTCAATATTCCGACACGAATTTGGTGGTCGTGGTTAGTTAAAATCATTCCGTCTGACGCCATGTTCCCCAGCGTTCTCAGGCTCACGGAGACGAGCGCCGAGCACCTCGAACCGCAGGGAAGAGCGAAGAGGCGCAACCAGGCCTGAAAAGAAGAGCGACAAGTGACTCGAACGAAGGGACCAACCGATGTCCGGAAATCGAACACAATTGCCATACAGTAGGCAAATATAGGTTCCCAAGCCTGGTACTGGCCCCTGACTCATAAGTGTTTTAACTGATCCCAACACACCTGACTGAACTTGTCAGCTAATTAACAGCTCTTCTTGAGTATATTAGACAAGTGAAACCACTAAAATGTGCAGGACATGGGATACTCCAGAATCAATACTTTTTATTGATAGCAGAGCTCTTAATAACAGTTCTTATTATTGAAAAAAAGCTTATTTTTAAGGTGTAGACAAAATTGGCTATGCAGTGAGAGATAGCTTTAACTCAGGAATGTTGGTAGTCCTCACATGAATTACTCACAAAACATTTCTATTGGATTAAGGTCAGGACTTTGACTTGGCCATTCCAAAACTTTATTTATTTTTTTATTTGGTAGAATGTCTTGTGTGCTTAGGGTCATTGTCTTGATACACATTCTCACGTTCTCAGAATTCACATTCTCTTGAGATTAAGTTCATGGACAAATGTCATGAGACTTTCTTTTAGAGTTTGCTAGTATATTTCAGAACTCGTTGTTCTATCAGTGATTGCAACCTGTCCTGGCTCAGATGCGGTTAAAAAAGATCCACACCATAACAATATCTCCTCCATATTTTACAGATGAGACAAGGTTCTTATACTGGAATGCAGTGTTTTCCTTTCTCCAAACATAATGCTTCTCATTAAACAGACAGATTAAGCCAAAAGTTCTACCTAATACCCTTCTGGCTTGTCCACATTTTATTACACACCTTGCTCTTGGAGTGATCTTTGTTGATCGACCACTCCTAGGAAGGGTAACAATGGTCTTGAATTTCTTCTATCTGTCTGACTGTTAATTGGTGGAGCCCATACTCTTTAGAGATGGTTTTGTAACCTTTACCAGCCTGATGAGCATCAGCAACACTGAGGTCCTAAGAAATCTCTTTTGTTTGTGCCATGACACACAAATCCTTTCCACTTCCCCTCTGTAAATATGCACCTAAATATTTACAAACATGTTTGTACATTGAAATTCTTCACTGTACATCACTGTATATACTGTATCACATAGCATCACACATAGCAGTACTTACTTCTGGCACTATCTGTAAATAATACTATATATCTGAAAATAATACTGTATTTTGCACTTAGATGCTAACTGCATTTCATTGGCTTTGTACTTGAACTTTGCACAATGACAAAGTTGAATCTAATATAAAAAAAAAACATCTAAAAATGAGAATGCAGTAGGCAGGTTTGAAGAGTATGATTTGTTTTGTTTTAATTGTCTTATACAACAACTCAAAGTAAAAGGGAAAACACAGACATTTCTGCTCTGCTCAGCGCAGAGGGCTTTTTTTTCACTGCAAGACATAAATACATAAACAGACCGATGTTAATTACACACTGGTGTATGCTCATTCATGAAATTACTCACCCCTTTTTCTGGACTCCACCCACCATTCACAAACCTGCGGCCAACAGCTTGTGTTCAGGTAAACAGTAGGCTATGTACAACCACTACTGGGGAGTCTCAAAGTGGTGTTCTATTAGATTAGCGTGACAAGGCGGGGAAAAAATACATCAGAAAACTGTTTGTAGCTTGGTAACCTACACTTTCTGGAGTTGTGAGAGGTGGTTATCACAGGAGACAGGTATGGATCGAGTCAGTTTTTTTTATTCACCTCAGGTCTCCGCCCCTTCATTTTAGGATCCAGCCTCCAAATCCACAGGGACCACATCTCTCCATGGTTTTAGGTGGAGGTGGTATATTTGTAATGCATCACCCAGTTTGTTCACCTAACCTCACCGTCTTTCTGAGCCATGGGACATCAAAGGACCCTTGCCACTTTGTGAGTAATTTGAAATTTGATGTGAGTCTCATGTAATAATAAGAGGACTCCGAAGAAGGAGAAGAAGAGGAGGAAGACAAGTCTGGAGGAAGGAGGAGAGGAGGAAGGTAAAGAGAGTGGACGTGAGGGTAGGAACTTTGAATGTTGGTAGTATGACTGATAAAGGGAGAGAGATTGCTGATATGATGGTGAGAAGAAAGGTTGATTGGTTTGGACATGTGCAGAGGAGAGATGCTGAATATCTTGGGAGAAGGATGCTATGGATGATGCTGTCAGGCAAGAGGAAAAGAGGAAGGCCTAAGAGGAGATTTATGGATATGGTGAGAGAGGACAAGCAGGTATTTGGTGTAACAGAGCAAGATGCAGGAGGACGGGAAAAAGTGGAAAGAGATAATCCGCTGTGGCGAGTCCTAACGGGAGTAGCCGAAAGTAATTATGAATAATATGAGAACTCCTGGTGAAAACTGGTGTAGTGGAGCACACGGTTATACAGACTGGATTGAAGTACTTGAGCCTGAAGCAGATTCTCCTTTGTGATTTGACCCATGGGCGCCACGGTGGTGCAGTGGTTAGCACTGTCGCCTCACAGCAAGAAGGTCCTTCTAGGGGTTTGATCCCCAGGTCACCCAGGGTGCCTTTCTGTGCGGAGTTTGCATGTTCTCCCCGTGCATGCATGGGTTTCCTCCGGGTGCTCCGG
>JAQMYM010004803.1:0-12100 GCA_030014255.1 Parauchenoglanis ngamensis
TAACAAGGCACACGTGTTCACTGAAAAGCATTCCAGGTGACTACTTCATGAAACTGGTTAAGATAATGCCAATTGTACCATCACGGTAAATGTTGGCTACTTTGAAGAATCTAAACTATGAAACATATTTTGTATTGGGTTTTTTTTTACACTTTTTTGTTTACCGCATAATTCAGTATATGCCATACATGTTGCTTCATAGTTTTGATGCATTCAGTAATGTTTTACAATGTAGAAAACAAAAAAAAAAGAAAAACCTATGAAAAAGTGTAGGTGTGTCCAAACCTTTTACTGGTTGTGTATGTTGTCATTTAATTAGAACCATTGATGAATGTATGAACATCAAATAACTACAATTAGAGTCTCACTGATCTGCAGTTGTGCTCTTTGCTTTCAGGTCATAGGGAGCTTGTCATCTGGAGTACACAAATTTTTAAAATGCTGTTTAAAAAGAAAAACAACAGATCTCACACACAAATGTCTTCAATGCACAGCAAAAATAAATTAACTGGCTTTGCTGTTCAAATAATTTTGTAGAGGAACATAGGGGGGTTGATTCTTCACCTACCAAAAAAAATTAAAGATCTTGGAAGTCTAAAAAAGGGTGAGTAAATGAGAGTCTGGCAGATGATATTGATGATCATTAAAAGGAAGAGGAAGAATCATAATACACTACTGAGTTTGCCAGCATACAATTTGCATATAGTAGGATAGTGATGTGAAATAATGGCAGCAGTATGCTGGGCAACTTATCACACATGTCCTCCATTTGAGAGAAATTCAAAAAGAAGAAGATTTACAATGTTACATCCGTGACTGTTAAGAAATGACGAGAGTTTCAGTCATACAGAACAAGTAGCAAGCAGTACAAAATCCATACTTATCAATTAGCAAAAGTCCTTCCCTTTAAAGAAAAGATGAATAAATTCTCAAAATGATTTTAATAACACACATATTATGAAGACCCAAAGTTAGTATACTTCAAATAAATTATTGCCCTATTTTCTTTTCTTTTCTTTTTTTCTTTTACAGTGAAACAGCTCAATTCCTTAATACTCTTTACCACCTTTACCCACAAATTCATTTTGTCCCTACCTTTTGCTCTTGTCCATAAGGGAAGATAGGGAGAAGCAGAAAGCTTCCTCCAAAAACTGAGATCCTGCTTCACTGCCACAAACAATGATTCTACAGACCTGATCTACATATCAATCCCAAACTCCCCCTTTTTTCCATAACTCAAAAATAAATTCCCAACATACTTAAACTCTCCCACAAGGAAAAAGGTCTCCCCCCACATGAAGGGAGCAACTCACTCTTTCAAGAAAAGAACCATGACAGAACATTCTACTGACAGAACATACCACCTGGTCTTTTCCAATGTAAACCACATAACCCAAACCTTTTCCAGTCTTAAACATTTCCAACTGAATTTTATTCCTTCCTACAGCTCTGCTGCGATGAAGATTTCTTCCTGCCATACTAACCCAAGGTAAAGCAATGGACTCTAAAATACCAGAGATTTCTGTCACTGGTTCCTGAATTGAGGCCATTTTCACTGTGTTAATAATATACAACATCAACAGTTGCTCACTTTCTCAAAAGTCAAAACTTTCGCAGCATTTCTTATGCTTGATATCATCTCACCATCCTGAGGTGCTGAACAGTTTGCCAGAACAAATCAAATAAGTTATGAACACCTGCCAGGAACATGTGACACATCTAAGACACACAATGGCATGCCATGGCAATAATTAATACGCCATAGCTGTGCCAAGGAGACAAACTATTAAAACTGTGCATAAGTTGAGAAGATGTCACCCCTGGACACATCTGTAAACTCAGAGAAATGAATGAACACATACTGACACACTATAGTTATGCATGTGTTAAGTCATCATGCTGGAATTTGGGGTGCAATGGCCCATGCCTTGGAACACTAATGAAGAAGCCATGCATGTATATTTAAGCCATGTCCCCACATGACAGAAATGATGGTGCTACTTTTGCCATGCATAAACTATGCACAATGTATGTACAACATATGCATACCAATGCATTCCATGGGTGATTACCTTGTCAAAAAATAGAGACACGCAATGGCAAGCAGTGATGCTCAGCAACGTGCAATTGTTGCAAATAGGTTGTTCATAAGTTGCATGTAAGTTGCACCACTAGTATTAAATATTTGCTGTGTCAGATCTTTGGAAAATTTCAAAACTTGCATGCATTTGATACAAAAGCCCCATGAAGCTCCAATCACATCACGAGCAGTTCCTTCATTTTCACGCAACAATGCAGGTCTCTGCGTGTCACTGCTGTTGTGCAAGTGTCAGGTAGGCTTTACTCACAAGGCCTCTTTCTTCAACTTGATGGCTTCCCCCACCACTTCTATCTGCCAGCATATCCTAGGGTCACCAACCTGATAGGCACCTACAGTCAACTTCTGGCCATAGCTACTTGCAGCTGCCTCTATGACTAGAACACAGTCCATGCAGACTCAACCTTCTTTGTAAAAGGGAGAAGGTCTTTCAGAGATGGGAGTTAAAATCATCTCACAGCGTAGATTCTGCAGTATGCTGCCATGCTACCCAGAATGATTTCTTGGATTTACAACGTTAATCCGGGCACCAGTGCCCTGTGTGACAAATCTAACCAGCAAATGGTTAGGCTACATGGTAGCACACAGTTGAGGTGGACAGTAGGCTAGCATAAGTCAGTGTGAGTCAGTCCGAATATATATAGACAACAAATCCGGCTACAAAAGGAGCACAGCTGGTGAAAACACACATCTAAATGCTGTCTCTACATGACAATTCAAATATTACGAATCTAATTAATTTACACCATGAAGCTGACCATGCAAAACCTTTTAAACAAGTCTTTCCTTTGCTGTGAGCTCACCTATAGCAGTTGTTTTTGTACTGACAGTAACTTCCAAGTACAGTTTGGCTATGCGATCTCAAGCTGTAGGAGAAGAAAACTTGTATTCCTGCAAATTTTAGATAACTTAATGTGAGCATAAACATTCCAGATTTCATCATTTTTGCTGGCAAATTAAGTTGATGTCACATGAGTGGGGTTTAGCTGGACACATGCGCAGGTAGGAGGTGACAGTGAAAGTAGATGTGTTTATTAAAGACACTTAGGCAAAGGTGCAAAAATAGGCAGACAAACTCACAGTCCAATACACATAAGCAAGGTCAGGCAATCAGCAGACATAATATCATAGGGTAGGCAAAAGGCAAAAAGTATGGCCAAAAGTATGGGGTGGGAGAGAGTGCATGAATTGGCTGCACCTGCATCCAATTGGCAGTCATGTGACCAAGAGTCCGGGAGTGTGTCATCAATCTTGGGTGAATGCAAGTGCTCATGGGAGTTGGAGTTCACAGAGAGCATGCTGCGAGAGGCAGATTCATGACAGTTGACAGTCACTTTACTACCTATGGATCTGTGAGGAATGAAGGCTGTAGATGTAGGTAACATTTGATACCATGTCTTAAATTATGTAAAATTATACCTCTTAACAGTAGCAGTAACATCGTCACATGTGGAAAGATGAATATTAACAGCATTGAGAAAGGTAAAAACAAGACAATACAATTATAGGACTAATACTTCCAATAAAACTTTCAGCATCTAAGATGGAAGAAGGCCTCCTAAGTAGCAGGTAAACAGAGTAAAACGTACCAGTTGTTCAGTACTTGTCCCCTGGTAGTCAGCAGAGGAAACATTAATGAGGTATTTGAAAATATACATTTATTATGCTTTATAGGTTTTTTTTATGAATATATTCCCAAAATTGGATAACAGCAGAAGTGCTGGAATTTCCTTGAGTTCTGTTGACAGTCATATTCATCGTTTGATGTGAGTTCTAGTAACAGGTAGAGAGGAACAGAGAAAGAAACAATGAACAGAGTATGTCATCATTTCATAGCAGTACAATATTACAACAATTACAAGGTGTCAATATGAACAACAAAGTGATTATTTCTTTGCTGTGAACTAGTAGGTGCACTAGGTGTATTGCAATGCCTATTCCTTTTAAATGTGCTTCATTTGTTTGATCGATATTCACTTCATATAATGTATAAAGCACCTAGTTAAAATTCAACTACCAGCCATTTATAGTCAAAAAGAAAGTATAGTTAGGAATGCAAACAAGTCATTCAAACAAGTCACACAAACAAGGCACAATTCCTCAATAAAAATATATTTCAACACAAGAGATGTCAGCTTGGGTTTCTTTACAGAAACACAAGTATGTGAATCTCCAGACATTGCCCAGACTAATAATATTTCCTGCTACAGGCAATAGAAACTCCACTTTACTGCTCCACTGTCCTCTTTCACACAAATCTTCATCAGCAGCTGTCCTTTGCTCTGCTTCTCCCATTCTTTAATTTGCTTTTATTGTAACCTCTTGAATCTAACCCTGTCTTAAAAACTGTTATATGCTGTCTCCTATGAAAGTATTTTAATGGCAATGCCAATTCTTTTGTTTTTGCTATACACTGCAGACTTTTGAGTTTAAGATCAAAAAATGAATATAATCAGATGATAGTTCAGAATTTCAGCTTTCAGTTCATTATACTTAAAAGTCAAAGTAAACTTTATTGTTATTCCTTCTCATCAGAGACTTGTTGACTGAGGGACTTGAAAACATGAAACAACAGCAGACAAAAGTGCAAACAGTCAGACAATAGACTATACACAATACTATAAAATAGACAATACAACCATTAAGCACAGGACAATAGAGTCTAGATGCCTTAACTCATGACACCTTTGGTGGCAAACCACCTGATATTTAGGTGAGTAATTTTTATGTATTGGAACAGATAACCTTAAAGTAAATTAAAGCAAATAACACTTAATATTTTGTTGCATATCCCTTGCTTGCAATTGTTCTGGAATTTTTTTTTTTTTTTGTGATATTTTTTCAGGCATGTAGAAGTGCTTCTTCAGTTTGTATCAACTGTTTTTGCAAAATATAGGTAATTCTCCATGTGTGAGCACAGCACATCTTCTGCACAAACACTCTAGCCTCTGTGCTGACAATAAGATTACATCTATTCGGACCATAACATGGATGTAAAAGATGTGTGTGCCATTAAACTATCTCCCAACAGAAGGTGTCCTCAGGTATGTTTCACAGGAGATCCCAAAGATAAATCTCTTTTCTTTTTCCTTGTAACACCCTGGTTGTTGTTTGTTTTGGGGGGTTTCTCCCTTCAGTCTCCTCTTCAAAAGGTGAAATCCATGCTCAAATGGGCTAAGGTCTGGTGACTGACTTGCCATTGTATTAGCTTCCACTTTTTTTCCTGATTAAGTCCTTTGTTGTGTTGTGTGTTTTGGGTAATTGGCCTGCTGCATGATGAAGTTAATTAGATTTGTTGCATTTCTCTGTCAATTGACAGACAAAATGTTTCTGTAAATGTCTGAATTCATTCTCCAGTGAACATCATGAGTTACATGATCAATAAAGATTAGTGACTCTGTTCCAGCAGCAACCATGTCCAAGCCATGAGACTAGCTCCATCATGCTTACCAATGAGATGTGTTTTGGATTCCTTTTGCCACACTTTGGCCTTTCCATCATTTTGGTAGAGGTAAATCCTGGTTACATAACTTTTCTGGCTCATCTCTGCATTTCATAGCAAATTCCAATCTGGCCTTCCCTATATATTTCTGCTCTAGAAGTCTTCTTCGCATGGTGGATTGTGATACCTTCATCCCTGCCCTGTGGAGGTTGTTGGTGATGTCACTGACTGTTGATTTTGGGTTTAAGTTTAAGTTTAATTTTATTGGGTCAGATGGGAAACATTATGTTCATTGTCAAACAGGGAAAAGACTGAAACCAGAGTATGTGAAGAAAGTGGTTAAATTTGGAGGAGCAAACATCATGGTGAATGCAAGGTGCAATGCTAATGTAATCAGAACCTCCTTTGGCAACACATAGTTCCTTCCCTTCAAGCATCTCCTGATTAATCTGCAATTTTAGTGCTAGACAATGCCCCTTGTCACACTGCAGAAGGGGTAAAGAACTTCCTCGAAGCTGAGAACATTGAAACAATGAAATGTCCAACCCAGAGTCCTGATCTGAACCGGGTTGAGAATCTCTGAAAGATCATTGCAGACAGCGTCATGGCTAAGAAACATACTAAAAAGAATGAAATAAGATCAATCCAAAGTACTGTGAGAAATCTGTCCTGCAGTTGCAAATGTGTTGAAGTTAATCAAACCCAGGGCACAAACCAAGAGGAGACATTCAAAGCTATTAATTGTTTAAACAGTGAATGTAACAGGGCAAACCTGGCAACATGAAATATCACATATTCCAATATTTTTTGATCACTTGAAAAACAGGTGGGTTTAAACAGAAGGTGCCATGTTCTAAGTTGTTTAACAAATCTAGATGTAAATATGAAGAGAAGAAAGCTGAGATTCTATTGTTTTAATCTCAAACCCAAATGTCTTCAGTGTATAGCAAAAACAAAAAATTGGCCATGTTGTCCCAATACTTTCAGAGGGGACTGTACTTTAGTTGGTATCAATTACATTGTTTGTATTCTAATTTTTAAAAAGTTACATACATGTCTTGTGGCATCAGGCTAAAGTTTGCATTCAACTATTGCTGATTCACTTTGGCCTTTTTGATTGGAATTCTGTAGACATGTGCAGTGGCTTGCTGGTGTGCAAGGATGTTTGTGGCCTCAGAATTGAATTCAGTGAATATGGCACTGTCAGCAGTAAACATCAGATCTGTTACAAAATGATTTTCATCATACTGCCCTCCTCACCTTTCTTTGAATGTTTCCTCATAATGGCATTGATCGCTCTATTAAAGACATTGAACAGCTTGGAAATTGGATGCAAAATTCTTCAGACATGTCATTTTGAATGCTCATGAACTGCTTGAGCTATTGTAGTTTGCTTGTAGGAGGTAGTGACTATCTGAGGCACATGCACATTTTTTTCCATAATGCCAATGCACACTATCTATAGCTGCTCTGAAATTGATGAAAATTATGAATTCTTTCATTCATGAGTTGCCTGATGGCAAAGATTTGATCGCAGCAGCATTTAAGACTATAGGTCTGAGGTCTGAATACAGATGTGCACAATTTTGGAATTAAATCCTCACTAAGCATGTGCAAATCCACTCTGAATATGGGCCTGTTTGCTTGAGTACATGGTAAGATTTATTCTTAAGCTCTCTCTATAAAGAAGAATGTGAACATTGCCATTTAGCAGAAATAAATGTTCAAAGTATAAGTACCATAGTTGTGTAATTACCTCAATCATTACTGTTATTGTTATATAGTATATCCCCTGCCTAATAAGTATCACAATCAAAGTCCAAAGCAACAGTAAGATCAATAGTAGATTTGCTTACCATTGACCAAGCATTTTCAGTTAAATCAATCAATTTAAGTTCAAATGAAAAACAAAACTGGGAAACTGGAACTTGTAAAAAAGAAACTAAGCCATTCGGAAACCTTGAGGCTAGGAGCAGCAACTCCAAGTTGCCAATAACATTTGTTAAAACATTAGTCAGTATAAAAACATGTTAATAGCCTATTCTGAAAAAAGGAATGAAATGGACAGTGTTGAGTTTTAACAGGCAGTGCTGTATAAATAAGTGTTGCCTACATTCATACTTGAATAACAGTACAAGCTACCATACTGTAAAATGACTCTAGTAAAAGTTAAAGTAACCCCTGTATGAAACTCCAGATAGAGAGCTAAAATTATGTCCATATAGCTCTAGTTGGTGATAACCATGGTATTCAGTGCACAGAGCACAAGCTGCTAGAATATTAATTTAATTTAGTATTTTAGTAACATTCCTGCTGGTTGGAGCTGATTTGATTTTTGGTTTTAGAGAGATTTTGGACACTTACTGACTGATTATATGTAGTGTGGCTGGTCTTGTTTGGTGGTTTTAAAAAGGTTTTGAACACTTACAGGCTGGTTATAGCTAGTGTGGCTGGCGTGGCCAGGGTGTTCTGGTTTGATGATTTTAGAGAAGGTGTATTGCACTTCGAGATCAGTTCTACAAGGTCAAGCTGGTTCTAGCTGGTTAATGTGGCATAGCTGATCTGGTTTGATGATTTTAGCTTGACAGGTTGGTTCTATCTGGTCATGCAGGTTCTAGCTTGACAGGGTGGGTCTAACTGGTCAAGCTGGTCTGATTTTAAAGGTTCAGAGGAATTTTGGACACTTACAGGCAGGTTCAGGTTGGAAGGCCAACCAGAGTCATGTTAAGAGGCAACCTGACAACCAACTAGACTAGCCTAACTCTAACAGACCAGGTTGGGGAACTATTATAGATAAACCACCTTGGGCAATTTTTTTTATCCAGGGTCGGCACAAAGAACCAGGTAATTTGGCTAGCTGGCAACAACCTCATGTGATCATTTCAACTCACACCAAAGAGAAGTACATATCAGTTTTCTTACAAAGTAACTTGGCAAGAACTTTCATCCCAGTAATGCAAGTCCATTCTCTGCATTCCCAGTAGTGAGGAAATGCTATTGTTTTTTAAAAGTGTTATTTTTAATAGGTTATTGAGAACAGAGTGCATTATTCAGTGAAATTATTATTGCGTAGCTTTTTAATTTCATTAACTGTAAATGCCATGTAAGCTACAGAGAAGGGAACAAAGTGAAAAATAATTTCAGAGTGACTTATAGGGCCAGCACCATATCAGCAATGCTCTGCATTATTTCCTCAGCGAGAGGAAGAAAATAGTTTTCTTTCTTTTGAAATTGCTTGCAATTACTCATTCTGCAGTGAGCGTCTGGGAGGTCTGGGAGGAAATGCTGTGTGTGTTGGTGAATGTGTGTGCAGCATGCATGCATTTTCAACAGTGCAAATGGTAAGAATACTACCAACATGCATCCATGTGAAGGGGAAATAGGACTGATATAGTTGCAATTCCTAAGCACTTTTTTTCTTGAACCATTTGCATGTCTGATTTTATTTTTGAGTCAGAGAAATGTCAATCCAATTATATACATATTGTTCAGTAGATCCGTGGTTCCAATGAATGCAATAATTTTTAGCCCTTTATAAACATTAGCCCTTGATAATCTGGCCGTGAACAGATTTATGTCTATTGAGACACTGAAAATGCTGATGTTGCTTAATTGCAGGTCATGGCAGTGCATTTAAAAGAGCTGCCTTTTAGTAATTTACTTCAATTTACTCACATTCACATTTCTCAATTTTAACCACAAAGTGCTTTGCTGTGGCTGGTACTGAATGAGTTCACTACTTTCATGTGAACTGTCAAATAAAACCTACCCCGATTTTGCTCCTGAGCTCAGGTTACTGTCTTTGTGGAGATTTGCATGGTCTCCCTGTATTATCTCCAGGCATGTTCTCCCTGTGTTTGCTCTAGTTTCCTCCTATCTGCATGCTGTTAGGTGGGTTGTAGATGGGTTCTTCCTAGGTGTGAATATGTATGTATAATGTGGTATGACTAGCATTCAATCCACAATATATTCCCTCCTAGCTAAGTCTCATACGCTCTCTCCTGAGAGAAGAAAGCCAACAGTAGCCGATAACCTCTAGCGAACTACATCAGCTATTCACACTATGGAACTATAACCAGACACTTTCTAAGTCACAGTAATAACGACCAATTTGACCCAACATTCTTAGAACATTCAGCAATTTTATTTGCTAACATTTCAATTTACTTGTGTTTTTAATCTGCACCATAAAAAATTCACTAAGGTACTTCTTCTCCTTTCACTGGTGTGGCAGACTACTAACATTAAAGGTGCATGCCACCACCAAATATGCCAGAGTGTGTAACATCATGACTTTATAAAGAATACTGGACAATAAATCTGTTTAAGTAAAGGCAAAAGCACACTAATGGATCCCAATACAGGAATAACCCGAAACATAAAAACATGGTCCAGCTACATAACCAAATTAAATTACAAAACATCATGCACAAAAATGTGGAAAACCATTAATGCGATAAACAGCCCTAACCCAACACCCTCACTCTCACAATCTCATTCGCACCAACAAAATACACCCCAACCTGCTCAAATAAATCTAACATACTCATAAACTATTAAACCAAATATTGTAAATTACAATAAATAAATACAAAATTATCATAAAATAAAAACATCGAAAAATAAACAGGATACTGCCAGAGGACCAGACACACTTGCAAATATACACTTAAAACACATAGGAATAAATACCCTTAAAGCCATCACATTCCTCTTCAACCACTCTTTATCCCACTGCATCATCCCCCAAATCTGTAAGAAAGTAATTATCAATCCAATCTTCAAACCCAACACGCTCCCACAACACGCTTCCTCATATCCTCAAACCAATCACGTTTCTCTACTCACTCTCCAAACTGTTTGAATAGCTCAGGAAGGACCTCATCAACATCCAACCACCTGCACACCTACATGGATTCTCTCAACACTCCATGACAATGGCACTCCTTAACATCACCAACAACATCCTTATAGGCTTCAACAAAAATAACCCTCCAACAAGAACTCTTTGTGCAGCTATCAACCTAGAAAAAGTGTTTGACACAGTAACACAGTAAAACTTTATTGGAAAATTCCTGGTTTACAATAAAAGCAACTACAACCACCAGCCTCAACACCATTCACAACAGGAACCTCAAGAGCAACAACTCTACCAATAACAGCAGTGATAACAAGCACCACCTGCACAACAGCAACATACTCTATAACACTCAACAACTCTAGCCCCCACATCAACAACATCAAATGATGGTTTGCAAACTTCTGCACAGGAGACAATAATAATAAAATAATAAAACTCAACATGTTGAACAAAACTTACAACATCAATAACAGGTGCCGTTTTTCTCACCACTACTATTAAACATCTTCAGACATCCCCAGCCCACCAGAACCCCTCAAACTCATCACCTATGCAGATGATATCACCATACTATCACCACACTCCAACATCAACACATCAACAATCAACCTACAATCATACACACAACACACTACAAAAATGGGCAACTAACAACAACTGATCATCTCAACAACTCTTTACACATCAGTTCAATTTTCAAGCCAACGTCCAACTCAACACTACCCTTCCAACAACCAAACAAACAAAAATACTAGGACTCACCCTCAACAATAATCACACACCACACAAAGAACATTTGCACATTCGCACACCACTCAAAGAACTTCACAGGCAAATCCAAGGGCAGAATAAGCATACTCAAAGCATTCAGTGCCCTTACATGGAGCCAGGACAAAGATATAATGCTCACCATCTACAACCTCTTTGTCCAGCCAGTGATTGAATACAGTGATGCAGCTTGGTACCCTGTTTTGTCTCAGACAAATAAGACCAAGCTAAAAAACACTACAGAATAATCTGCACATGTAATCTCCAAATGGCACCCATAAACCACCTACGTCAAGAAACCAAAGTGCTCCCAAAAAAAATCACATTAATATATTGCGCACACAATTATTTGCTAAGTTCTCTCTCACAGAACACCCACAACATCACCTCACACACACATTGAAACAAGACAGAAATAAAAAAGTTATTTCATCCCTTCACTTCAACAAACAGCTCAAAGAGATAACCAAGTACGAAATATCAGAAAAATCCTTAATACATACCAACTTGTCGGACTCACAAACAATGACACAAACATCAACACAATCAACATCAACTACACCATCATCAAAACATCAAATCACTAGGCCCCAGCAAACTTCTCAAAAGAACCCCACCCATACAGACTGACGAAACTTGTCTCACATGCAGAACCTAAACCATTCTTACCCAACTCTGATCCGGATATTGCTGCCTTCTAAATGATTACAAGAACAGGATCAACCCCACCACCCCCAGCACCTGCAGATTCTGTCAAACCTCCACCGAAACCATCACCTACATATTTGAACAAAGAATGAAGTACCTCGAAGCCTGCAGACTTCTATAAAGCAATCTCCTCTAGAAGTGAGGTGCAACAACAACAACAACAACAACAACAACAATAATAATAATAATAATAATAATAATAATAATAATAATAATAATAATA
>JAQMYM010004804.1:0-12099 GCA_030014255.1 Parauchenoglanis ngamensis
CCATCATTACTTTAAGACATGAAGTGTCTTTTAAGTAATAAAAATAAAGAAAAAAACATTGAATTAGAAGGTGTGTCTAAACTTTTGACTGATAGTGTATATATATATATATATATGTAAAATAAATCATCAAAAGAAAAAATTATTAATAAAATGCATAAAAAATCTGTAGATCTTATAAACATATATATGGTTTAATCATTCAGAAACTCCTAATTTAACACATCTAATTCATTTTATCAGTCTTTCAGAAATATTTGATTGCGAGAGTTATAGGTGTGAAAGATTTGGGTTCCACTAAAACTTGAAATACAAAATTAGATTTCACATTTGAAAAACAAATTAGGAATCAGATGCATACTTCTTTTTGTATATTTCTTGTACAATTAGTTTACAAATGTTTGGCCTTTGCATTGGAATGTCAATTATTTGGCTGTCACAGTCATGATCATAGTTGAGACTGGGAAAAAGTACTTTTTTTTTGCCAGCCCATAATATGCTCAAAATGTGTGGAGTAGTAATGTTACATGCTCCAGTTCTATAATTGGCGACCAGTAACAGCCACATGTAGAAGATTAAGGATAATATACTCTTCCACTGTATATAATGGAATTCCAAACAAAGTTAACACCATTAGCTGTACAGGAATGATTTTGCCGAAACAAGTGCCATAAATGATTAGGCACTCTGCCACACAGAAGTCAGCACTGACAAAACTGAAAATAGAGACAACACTGACTACAGACCAGACAGCTACTGTGCTGTAACTTGCCAGTTTGTTCAGTGCAACCAGTTTTTCTAGATCTCCTTGGCCAGCTCCTCCTCCACTGATCTGGCAATAGAAAATAAAACTTGGAGTACATATGGAACCAGCCTTGCATCAGCATCCCAAATCCAGTAGCCCACTCTGCTGAAACTGTAGTGATTCAAGTTAAAAAAAACTAAAAATTGATAACCAAAGTGAGGACACCTTTCAGTCAGGAGGTTGTGTTTCCAGCTGCCAACTTTATAGTGGATACTAAACAACACTATATGTATTGTTTTAATTAGGGACAAGACAAAAAAAATCTATTTACTTGCAGCTGTACAGCTTTTCCACAATTAAACAAAACCCTACTCGAGCCAAGTTAACAAATGTAGCTAGCTAGTGTATATTATTTCTAATAAAAAATCAACCTGAAAAAAAAATTGAGTACAGTAGTCTAAGTTTATGTGTACATGTATGCATTTCATGACCACTGTTTATAAGCGGTAAACAAATAAAAGCTAAATAAAATCTTGCATGATTTCTCTGATTAACATTAAAGGTCTATCCACACCCAGACATGTCACATAATCTCACTCATTTCCATTTTACTTTATTTTTTTCACTCACACATGTGAGAGGAGCATAAATGCCGTAGAAATCCACTGAAATCACAAAAATACTTTTTATACATTGTGCAAATTTTTTGAAATCAAAATCCACAAATATCATGATTGTGCAACCTGTAGATGGCAGATTGCTACAGACCTAGCAATGAACAATGGTTATATAGTATATGAATGGACATTGAATGGACACCTCAGTATACATTATAGTACATAGATATGACAATTCCCATGTAGTGTACTAGACTAGTATGCTCATTTAAAATAAAATAAATAAGTAAATAAACAAACAAACAAACAAACAAATAAATAAATAAATATGTATGCGTCACATAGAGGGCTGGCGGCAGTAAATCAGAATACACGGTTATTACTACTGTCACGTTTATGGGGTATAGCTGGACACAAGTGCAGCAGACACAAGACGGCAGTAAAACACGTGTTTAATAAACATGGAGGTGAAAGCACACAAATCGGCACGCAGCAACAATATCCACTAACAGAACAGGCAAAATCCAAAACACAGAAAACAGAGTCAAAATACCAGAAGACAAACACGCGAAGATACACGGCTTGGTAATAGCAACACTGGGTACATCTAATGCTTCAAAGGTCTTTGGGATTCTGTAAGTCTTTTAAACACGTTGTTGGAAGATCATCGGTCATGTGCGCTCCCGGGAACTGTAGTTCTTTGTAGTTCGCACCGCAATGCGGAAGTGTGTGCTTCCGTGCTAAGCGCGAGCACAGCGATGAACAGATCATGACAGCTACTAGCAAATTCTAGCTAGCAACCTCACAACCTCACTGTATCATGTAACACCATCTACTTTAGCTTACCTAGCAAGCATGCCGTTCAGTTGTATTAGGGAGCTAGTTAGTTGAGCTGACAGTTGGGCTATTTATTCTGTTAAAAAATAAGAAAACATAAAAGAAAACTGTATGAACATACAACAAAATATGTGATTTATTTATTATTTATTTTACATTTATATATGGAGCTAGTGTCAAAGCCACTGGTATTTTTTTGTTGAAAATTATCGGAAGCTGGAAATCACCGTATTGCATCATGGGATGCAGTGGCCAACGAAGTGAGCTCTGGCTGTATATTGGAAATTTTCACCGGAGAAATATACCAGATAATTGTTGTGTACTGCAAAATGTTTATTTATTTGTTTATATTTTTTCAGTATATGAGCAGTACCCAGTACGGAGTTTTGGACACAGCCTATATCGTGAGTGATCAGTAGTGCAAGAATGAGGAAGAGTTAGGTTTAGCAGGCACACATGTACAGGAGACAAAAATGTACTTTCAGGAATGAAATATGTAACATATTATTAATATATCTTATTTCATGATGAAGAGGACAGGCTTCATTGTGAAGATAAGTAAACATGGAACAGTTTGAAAGCAGAAAATTCCATATAGCTATCAGAGTAATGATGCAAGTGCAGATAAACATTTAATTAATCCAATACACAAACACAAACTCTAGAAACATGAATAGGAACTTGGTAAGCTTGAAAAAAAAAACCCACACAAATAAGATGTGAACATGACAGACAAAATATGCCCTAAAATAAAAATAAATAAAATAAACATCTTGAAAAGCATTTGAAGTGATAAAACATGATGTTTTTAGATGAGAGTCTCACAATGTGTTCATTAGAGGGTTAAATGGTGAAAATTCAACTCAATTTCCAGTTTCTCATGCTCGCGTGCGAAGTACTAGAAACAGAAAGACGATACACCACAGCAAAAAAAGCCTCTGGGCAACTGATTTGTAAGGGTTCAATGCCTTAGGCTCAGTTTGTGACTCAGGTTTACAGAAACTGTCACTGTTAAAAAGGAACAAAAGTATTGTCTCTTGTCCCAAGACCAATGATATATGTCTCATTGCAAATCTCATTGTTATACTAACTGTTTGACGTTAACATTTAAGCCAAATGTTAGGCAAACAGCTCATTGTCATTTGGCAGTTAGTTGGGTAGAGGAACCTGTGGACTCCTATGCCTATGCATGTTTACCTGTATCATTTTCAAGAATGGAATTTAGCAAACTAATGATGGTGTTTCACTGCATAACTGACTCTTTTTTAATAGTGTGATGTTTTTTTGAGTCTTTTTGCTTAGACACTGTAGCACTGGTGGCTTTTTTAACCATGAATTGTACAAAAAATACAATGATCTGGCAACTGAGGAAAGGAAAATATTTCCTTTGTTTGGACAAATCCAGTTTCCTTTGATATCATGCTGATGCAAGGATTAGTATTAGAATCAAGCAAACAAGTGCATATAATGAATGGTTTCAACCACAAATGAACATAAATGAGTTTTCACTGCATCAGTGACCTTTACAATCCTGGGATCTGACCCCTATCAGACACTTTTAGGATGGTGTAAAAAGGGCATTTTCCACCTAGATGGATATACACTCTTTTTGAATGGCTTGAAGAAAGGGTTCCTTTTTTGACACTTTTTTAAAACTTAATTTAATTTTACATTCATTTTCTTTAAATAAAATTTAAAAGTGAAAGTAAAGTTTTTATATTTTTCAGTTTTACCTTGTTTGGTCATTATGAACCTTGACAACAGCAGTCCTAATCTGGATTATGGTAATAGCATTTTTTGATGCTAATACCATTTATATTTCAAAAATACAGGACAACTAAACCTGCAGTTTGCCAGATATTTTTCAGTAGTTAATTGAGAGTAAAATAGACTACACCAGAAGAGTTGTCAAAGAATAATATAGGTCTTGGAGCACAAGCTGACAAAACCAAAATATATCAAATATATTCCCAGGGCAAATCTGAGTTAATTGTGCCTCTCTGACAGATCTTAGAAAATAGGGCAGCCAAACTTTGCTCGTAACTACCCTCCAGGTACATGTACGTGTTCTGTAAACGAGATGGATCCCATATGATGTTAGAGCCCAACATAAGTTTAAAGTTGAAACATAATGCTTTGTCATATAATTGTCCATCCATTATCTCTACCGCTTTATCCATCTGGGTCGCGGGGAAGCTGAGCGGAGAACCTTCTTGCTGTGAGGCGCCTGTGCAATCAGCAACAATTCCATATCAATACAATTGAGAATCTGGAAACCTGTCATGCCTTGCGACCAAATGTTTGCAGAGTTTAGGTTTGAGCCCAAGCTTAGAGTTATCACAAAACAAAGTGAATAAATAATAAGGAGGTGTTTTACACAATTTACAAATTTAGATATGAACACTGACCGTGAATGAATCAACCACACTGGATAGAAAAGCTATAATCTATAAGATTTATAAGATTTGTAGGACAGTGTGAGAGTATGGCCTTTGATCCTCAAAAAATTGTTTTGTTGCGTCAAAATATTCCATGTTAACAGAGGCATGGTAACAAGTAAATTTACAGGGAACTATATTACCTCAGAAGAGTAATAAAGGACTCTTGAAATAAATTAATTTTACCTTTGTAAAACGCAAGTTACGTAAATAACTGTGCTACTATAAATCCTGGATAATCACCAGGGTTGGTGAGAATCACCTGTATGAGTCATTGTGAGCATTTGCATACAAGCTGAGATCTGTAATAAAGTTCTAAAATTACATATACAAAAACTATTTGTGATAAATACCACTGTCATACAGCCATCTTTCTCTGAAACCTCTGAGTCTCTCTGAGTTATTGTTGGGTTGACATTGGTTGTAAATGACAAGGAACATGGGTGCTTATCTGTGTTTTGGAGAACCACATTTAAATTTATAACTAGCGGAATTGCTGCATATGTAACAAGGTATAAGGTTATCCTCTTTGAACCTAGAGTGGAAGTTGTAAACAATAACTGTATATGGATGAACGTCATACAAGGGATTAAAAAGTGAAGCCAAAATGTGACTGAGGCCATCTAGTGACTGGCTGCAGTACAATTTGTAATCGAAACTTACACTTTAAGTGACATCTCTTCAAATATTCAGTAATGGGGTTCTGTTGTTTTTACAACTGAAGTTGACCTTGATATCTCGCCAATTGAAATGATAAATGCATTTTATGTGAGTTATTTGATGATAAATAAAACGGAGTGGTTGACAGGGATTGACAGTTTTGGACATGACAGTCGAGCATCATGAATGCAGTCGCACCTTTCAACACTCACCTAAAGCTCTTGACAGTTTTCTGTAGTAGTTCTATAAACTGTTCATATCTTATTGTTGTGTAAACCCCCAGCAGGGAGTTTTGTGCAGTTTTTCCAGTATGTTGCTTATTTTGATGAATAAGCTAGCTAATAATATTATAACTAGCAAACCAACGTGAGTGGATGAAGTGATGGCATAAACCAGGCACCTAACAATTTCATAACAATTTAATTGTAACTAACAGAGAAATAGCTAATAGTTGGTAAGCTTCGTTATTTGCTCCTTTTTAAATGAACTCCACTGACTTTTATATTTTCACATGGTACCTTTCATAAGCTACTTATCAATATGGTTGCACATGCTTGCATGTAATGTAGCATTTTACATATTAATTAATAACATTGTACTTGGCACACTGAGTTGGCCGATGCACCATCTAAAGTTGCACTTCAGGTTATATTCAGTGCTCATAAAATGAAATAATACTGGCCATCACCAGAGGTGGACAAAGTACACAACTGAGTCAAAGTATAAATACTCCTGGTCAAATATTACTTTAATACAAATGAAAGTTGTTCAGTCAAATTTTTACTTGAGTTAATGTACTAGAGTGCATACTTTTAAAAATACTTGATTATTTTAAATTACTTTTTAATGTTTTCAATGTTTAATGTTCTAAATGATTTTAACGTCAACACATCATTGTATTGTTTATTTAACAAGATCAAAAGTTATACTTCTGAAAGGACTTTAGTCAGTAATATTAATTCTGTATTTTCCATAACTAATTATTAGTACAGCAGTGGATTCAGACAGAACCTGGTCCCAATATTACAACTTGGCTGGCAAATCCATAAAAATCCATAAACAAAATCACTTGACCATCCATAACATAAAAACTGCAACTACTACAAGCGCAGACAGTTTCATTTTAAATGTCTATCTGGGATTGAAATCTGGGAACAAATGTTTTTCAACATCTCACTATGCTTTCTCAAGTTTGGTGACCGGAGCACCCGGAGGAAACCCACGCATGCACGGGGAGAACATGCAAACTCTACACAGAAAGGCACCCCGTGTGACCCGGGGATCGAACCCATCTTGCTGTGAGGCGACAGTGCTAACCACTGCACCACCATGCCGCATGAGTGATGAACCAGTGATGAACCAGTGATGAACCAGTGATACAAAATTTTATTCATTTAAAAAATCTCAAACATGGACTTCAGATATGGCCATAGGTACTTGTCATTGTCATTTTTATCTGCTGTAGCCATCATTACCACTGCTAAGTTCAAATTGAACTAGTCAAAAAATTAAGCAATCACTTGGAATCTGAGCATAGGAGTAGTTTAATGTGACTGGTTTTCTCCTGTGACAGATACAGCATAGGTCCTATCATAGAAAAGTCATTTGCTGACTTCAAACCTAAGCTTCAAACTAACAAATAATGAGAACCTTTTATAGAAATGTAGAGGAGCCAAATTACAATATTTATCTTTCAGATATAATGAAGTAAAAGAAGCTCTCAGTAGAGTTGTCTAGAGTTGTATGTCACTGTAGAGACTGGGTGCCTGTCCACCTATAGGAAATAGTAATAAAGTCCACCACCCAGAAGGCCAGTGTCCATAACAGATGAACAGTTGGTCTGAGAATAAGATTTCCACCATTAGATCTAATTAGCACTGTGTAACAGCATGATGGTAGTTTCCTTGTTAACTGGTGGGATCATATCAGATGACATGGAGTAGATTGGCTCTGTGCCATGCAGACTCTCCACTGGTTTCCCACAAGATTCAGGGATGGGTCCTCTTCTGTTATACCTCTATACTCACTCCCAGTGAGGTCATATTCTCACATAGTTTTTCATAACAACTGCTATGCTAATGACACTCAACTCATTATTAATCTGATTTGGTCACTCAGGTTTCCCCAGGTCTCCAGATTTCTACATCAGGGTTTGCCCCCCTGCATACTATCCAACCCTTGCAACTGATCCAGAATGCAGCTGCAAGACTTGTTTCCAATCTTCCCAGGTTCTACCATATTACCACATTGGTGTGTTCTCTCCAGTCCAATGCCTTCTTGTACCTGGCTGCAGCAAATTGAAAACTCTGATGCTTGCCTGTAAAGCCACAAATGGTCAGCCCTCACATACCTGAAAGGACTTATCACATCTCACACTATACACCATGCTCTCTTCAAGGTTCTAGCATGTCTTTACCATACCCATCATCCCTCAAGGTAAGAGTCTTTTCTGTCCTAGCAAAAAGGTGGTTTAATAAATTTCCCCTGACTGTGCAAAAAGCTGAATCACAGGCTGCAATCAAACAAAGGCTAAAGACTATTTACCAAGCATATGAATTACGATATGTATAATTTATTTTAAGTATACTTGTGAATTGAGTTTTCTTTTCATTCTGTACTAAATTCTAATGTCCCTCTAAAAGGCTTTTCACTAAATGGTATTCTTAGACCATGACCTTTTTAACTTGCATGAGGATATGGTTTTGCAGAATGTACTGTATGTCCTTCTGTATAAAGGTGTCTGCTAAATGCTGTAAAGGTACTATAGGGTCTCTACTGGGCACAACCTGGAATGCTCTGTAGGTTTGCCTACATTGAATGCAACAAGGTCATTGGATTGGTTTACAAAATTGTGCAGAATGACCATGAGTAGAATCCCAAGATTAATCACAAAGTCACGCCAGAGTCATGACCAAATCATGCAGGTCCTTCACTTTTGGTATAGCGGACCTGCTCAGGAAGGATGACATCACTAGTGAAAGTAACAGTGAAAAACAGGGCTTTGCCAGCCATCTCTCGTAAAGTCACTTTGTGACTTTGTTAAAGGTCTCAGTATGTTTGTGTGTGTTCACACAAACAAGATGGTATTCAGGTGAGTCTCACTGTCCTTGACAGTTAGGAGGGAAATAGAACCCATTAGCTGTATTCCCAGGGTGAGGGTGATTTTATTGTGTGTCACTGGAGGAGATCTTGGAAAACAGTCCAGCTGGACTACATTCAGAACAGCCCACCAGGGAGACATCTTTGTTCTGTAAAAAAAAGTAGATGGTCTACAAAGTATTATTGTTATACACATTAACCAGAGCACTTTTTAACAAACTTTTTAAAATGTCTAGACCATGGGAATACACTGTGTTTCCATAGAACCGCATTTGAGGAAAATCAGGAAGTTGTTTGACATGTATATGAAGGGTGACTTCTCTGAATTTTATGTTGGTGCTCAAGCTCTGAAACAGAGTTTTGGTTGGAGCTCAAGCTATCAAAACAAGATTATATAAGAATGAAAGGGAGGTGCTTTACACACCTTACATAGTCAGAAATTAACACTGACCAAGAATGAATCATGCACACTGGAATGAAAAGCTATAATCTATAACCTATGCATGATTTGTAGAATGGTGTAAGAGTATGGGCATTGATGAAGGAAGATTTGTTTGATTACTTCAGAACATTTCAGGTTTACTGAGACATGTTAGCAAACGCATTTAAGTGTGTGATCGACTTTTGATAAAGGTCTTTCAAAGTCTCTGGAAATCATATATGCCTACTCTAATTATTTCTTGACACATATAACTAACTATATTTTACAATAATATACTATAATGTTTCTTGCTGAATACCTTTAATACCTATTATTCTTATTGAAGCAGAGAATTGTTTTAAAAGCACAATACCACTTTTTCTTTTCTGATATCGATACCAAACCTGAAACGTTGAGTATCAGTTGATATCAATAACCATTTGATATTATTTTCTTTAAGAGTTTACAAGTGAAGATAATTTAATATATTTAATTGTCACGTCATCACTGGCACCTGCTACTCTGTTACATCGCTCCATGGACTCAGCATTTTCCCCAGCAATCTCAGTTGCCTCCAAACATGGCCACTGAGGACTGCAATTCCCAGCACTCTCCTGCACTTCCTCCCAGACCAAATTTGCACCCTAGACAAACAATATGTTCAGATACCCATGCCAGACCTCTACAAAAAGTCAGCTGCCACTTCAAGTGTCCAAACCTCTAATCAACCTGTGAAAAAAAAGATCAGCTCAGAGGTATAAAAATCTTTCAACTCATCACAAGCTGATTCTAAGAAGGATGGCATGCTGACATCTGATTTGACACAAATTAATGATACCTTCAAAAAGTTTTAAGCTGGCCTGTATGCCTCCCAATCATGTCAAAAGAATAATGCAATGCATGACACGATCTACTTCCCTACCATCCCCCGGGATGCTAGGAATGCCCTGGAGGAGCCAGTAACTGGAAAGGAAGTAATTGAAGCAATCTTGGCTATGCAATCAGGAAAATCCCCCAGTCTGGATGGCTTCCCTGACAAATTTTATAAAACAATCCGTGCTGCAGCATGCCCCATACTTATATCTGGTCTGAACCGAGTCCGTGAGACGTGGGGCCCTTCCAACTACATTTAACCATGATATTTATCGCAAAAAAAGGGAAGGATCCAGATGACTGCTCCTCCTATTGGCCCATCTCTTTATTAAACATGTGAAAATTCTAGTCAGTAGGCTGGAGAGAGTTCTACCTTGCATCATTGGAAAGATCAGACAGGCTTTATCAAAAACCGTTACTCATTCTTTAATGTCCGGCATCTCTTAAACATAATATAGAACCCATCTTCCGAAGGTCCTGAATGTGTGGTTAGCCTGGACACCTAAAAAGCATTTGACAGTGTACAGTGGATATATCTATTCACAGTCTGTTTGAAATTTGGTTAGGCCCCCACCTTCATCTCATGGATTAAATTGTTGTACTGCGCCCCCTCAGCTTCAGTATTAAAGAACTCTGTTTGCTCTAAACCCTTTGACTTACATCACAGGACCTAACATGTATGCCTGCTCAGTCCCCTGCTTTTTGACCTAGCAATTATGTTCAGGGATTGTAAGCAGGTCTCAGGCATCTGGATGGGGGACATCGAACATATGATATCACTTTATGCGGATGATTTGTTACTCTGCTTGTCTTTGCTGATTGTACTCAATATTAGACCAATTTAGCCAATTCTCAGGGTTCAAACTTAACTTCTATAAAAGTGAGCTGTTCCCTATTTACCAAACGGTTCTTGAGCTAAACTACTTGGACGTGCCATTTAAAATCGCTGAGGAGTCCTTCACTTACCTTGGCATTTCTATTACAAGAATCTCTTCTAGCATCTTCAAAGAAAACTATATCAAACTGTTAAACCAGGTTAAATTAGACCTCACAAAAGGATCCCAATGTCCACATCACTAGTAGGTCGCATAAACTCGGTAAAGATGATAATTCTGCCAAAGATTCTATACCTCTTTTAAAATATCCCTGCCTTTATACCTAAACCTAGACCTTCTTCAGCATGCATGTTATCTCTTCCTATATATGGAAGCATAAACACCCAAAATTGTGCAGAGCATGCCTACATAGACCAAAAAACATCAGGGCCATGGTGCTCCCAAATACTTTTGGGTGGCTAACCTTCAGACTTTAACACTCTGGAGGCACTCTGCTGTAGGATTCTATGGAGTTAAATCTTTCCAAGCATCTCCCAGTGTTCCTAGGTGCATCACTCCCAGGGCAAGCTTGTGGACCAACCGTATGGCAATCTTTGAGTGTGTGGCCACAATTTAGGAGAAGCTTTGAGCTACAGCTGGCATCCCTATCCACCCCAATAGCCCTGAAACACTTTTTCCCACCCTCCTCCATGCAAGATACAACATTTCAGGAGTGGCACAGAACAGGCATACAATCATTTAAACATTCACAGACAATTGCCACATGTCATTTGAACAATTATCAAAAATATTTGCCCTGAACACGACTCACTTTAACAGATTGAGATCCTTAAACGTGTGAGCTCTTTGAGCACCCAACATTCTCTGCCTCAATTTAAACTGGTACATAGAATGTACTGGTCTGAAACAAAGCTGTCTAAAATTTACCTGGAGTTCACTCCAAATTGTGACAAATGCGACAGCCCTAATGTCACACTGATCCACATGCTCTGGCTATACCCAAAAATAGAAGAATTTTGGGAGAAGATATTTGATACCTTCTCCCAGATAATAAACTGGTAAAAGGGTTCAGGACAGGGAGAGGGGGTAGGATGGTCATTGGGGACTCTGGGGTTTTGTTACAAGAGTGACTGTCTTTTTTTTTCTCGAGAGTTTGTTTGTAATCACAGCCACAGTATTTAAGCACTCCCTGTTCCTTTTGTCCCTTCCGAAGAATTAATGTGCTCTCTCAGTTATTGCCAAGCCTTAGTTTCATGTTTTTGACTCTCTGGTTTTTGATCCTTGTTTGCACTTGGACATTGCCATAGCTTAGCCTCTGAAATATCTGTTTACATAGTAGTTTTGGATTATTGCCTGTTTTTGGACCTTGCCTTTGCCCAGCTTTTGACATACCAGCCTGCCTGGTGTTTTTGAACTTTGCTTGTTTTTGACCTTGCTTTTGCCTCGCGTGTTTGGACTTTGTTAATCTGCCTGCTTCAATAAAGTTTGTCTGAATTTACAACCCGAATTCCAGAAAAGTTGGGACGTTGTTTAAAGTTGAATAAAATGAAAACTAAAAGACTTTCAAATCACA
>JAQMYM010004805.1:0-12093 GCA_030014255.1 Parauchenoglanis ngamensis
CATCTCAGGGAGTTTTTCCTTGCCGCCATCGCCACAGGCTGCTCATTAGGGATATATATAGATAAATGTATAGATTCATAAGGGTTATATTCAAAATTTATATACTTTTGTGAAGCTGCTTTGTGACAATGTCTGATGTTAAAAGCACTATACAAATAAATTTGAATTGAATTGAATTGGAGGAAGAATGACTAAACATCCTGCACTCCACACTGAACAAGCTCAATGTTTGCCATAGTAAATCCACCGTGAATGGCCTAGGCGTGCAGCGTTTAAACACCAAAAATTAAAAAGAGAAAAACCACGTCACGTTAGAAAGAAGAAAAAAGAAAACGTAACAGAAGGAAAAAAAGTAAAAAACACTGCAAGAAAATCTTCCTTCCCTTGGCCACCAATCTACTTCCTTCCCTTATCCACCTATCTTCCTTCCCTTGGCCACCAAGCATCCAAATTTATCCAGATCGTATGACATACTGATGTCCTCACTGTCAAGTCTAGTGAGGTAGATCAGTGAGTCAATGTCCTGTTTACTCTTGGCATACAACTTGATGTCATCGATGTACAGGAGGTGGCTGATGGTTACACCCCTTCTGAACTCGTATTCATATTCACTTGTTGTGATGATGTGGCTGAGGAGGTTCAGGCCTCACTTTGGTATATACAGCACTTTATGATGACTTTGGAATGCAGTGGCTTTCGAATTGGCTTCCAGTGTTGTCTTCCATAGCTGCATTGAGTTCTTTATGAAGCTTATCATTGCCTTGTTAGCATTGTATAGTGCCAAGCATTCCAGCATCATTGTGTGGGGCATCGAATCACAGGCCTTCTTGTAGTCAATCCAGGCTGTGCTCAGGTTGGTCTGCCTAGTCTTAGAGTCTTGGGTGAATTCTCTATCAACCAATTGCTCGTGCTTTGACCCTCTGGTGTTGGCTCTAACTCCTTTCTGAGCTTCACTCATGTACTGACCCATGTGACTACCTAACTTATCTGCTATGAGCTTCCATGTTATGGAGAAGCAGGATATTGGCTTGTATTTGGATGGTAGTGTACCCTTCTGGGGATCTTTCATGATCAATATCATCCGATCCTGTGTTACCCAGGTTATTGACTTTGCACCAGTCAGTTAGCTGCTGCACTTCCACTCTGTATTCTGACTTGTCATTCTTGCTGATAAGACCCACCACGGTCATGTCACTGGCGAACTTTATGATGTGGTTCAAGCTGTGCATTGCTGCACAGTCGTGACTCATTAGGTCTTCCAGCCACTTGGCATTGGTGTTGCGTGATGCCTCTTTCACCTTTTCGTCCTTGCAGTATTTCTCACTCTCAGCTCTGAGTGGATCTAATATTTTCTGCTGTTATTTCCTTGCAGCTGTGAATACACCCACAATCTCCAAAAGAGTCTCCAAATCCTCACTTATGGGCATATTGTTTTATTACTTCATTATCCAGGATTATCTCATTGGTTTCAGTGATGATGGTGGTGGGAATATTGAGAAGTACACTGTTAACTTCTGTGAGCATTACTTCTGAAGGAACTTTGGCAGTTAGCCAAGGGTGTCGCACCCAAGGATTGACTGTATGTAGTTGGGCCTCAATCGTCATCCTCAGTCAAATGGATTCTGGTGTCATGACTGGTGGCGGAGTGTCATGTAGTTCTTCTGTACTTGTCTGTGCTGGAACTGTTCATCATTTCCATCATCTGTACTGATCCCAATCTGTGGTTGTAATCTTTCAATTTCCAGCTGTGAGGGTGGCTTCCTTCTATTGATGTTAGAGCATTGGGCCAAGAGCTGCTTCTCAGTCAGTGTGGATGTTGGTCTTCTGGTCATCCATAGTTCCCACAGTTGGTGCACATAGCTGCTCTCCTTTGGCTCATTGGTATAATAGGATTGCATCAATTCCAAGTTTTCATTTCTAGTCTAGGTGTGTCTTGTTCCAGTAGCCCATGTGTCATCAATATGTCCTGGTCTGTCAGCAACTGATGAGGACCTTATTAGTCCGGGCAATGCCTAAGACAGTATGGCTTTATGTCTTTTGCTCATTTTCCAGCGTAGGCTTTTTTCAGTGTTAGGGGTCTAAGCCTGGGGACCTTTACTGGAAGTTTTGCCTTGACCAGAAATTGAACCCTGGTCTGCTTTACCTGCTTTTACCTTGACCAGGAATTGAGCCCTGGCATGCTGTTCCAAAGGCAATTAAGCAGCAGTTCTGTATTACCGATGTGCACAAAACTGTTAAACTACTGTTGGATGTGTGCTTATACAGGGAATAAAGGCAAACATGACAGCACCATTTCAGCGCATATAAAAATCAAATTCACTCACATGCCGTTCATAACAAATTTGAAATATTTATTGGTAATTGTAGCCAGATTTTAAAAAAGGGTTGAAGCCTTTCCTTGCTCTAAAGAAAATGGTAACACAGTGGTTAAAATACTAGCAAAAGTGATTATCCTTTGGTTTGGCATTCCTAGTATCATTGATTTGATCAGGGAACACGTTTTACCTCTATGATAAAACAAAAGTTGATTGGAAGTTTCACATACATTATCACCCAGAGTCTTCTGGAGTGGCAGAGAGAATGAACACAATTTTAAAGGAAAGGCTAATTAAGGTGTGTATGGAAAAAAAACTGGTTAGATCTACTGCACACTATTTTGTGGGAAATAAGAATGACCCCAATTGCCATAAACTAATTATTCCCATTCAAAATACTGATGGGACAACCATTCCCTACCCTATGGATGAAAGATAACCGTGGTGTTTCATTTACAGGTGACCTGTATGTCATTGTGGGCGATTATGTTAAGGCTCTTATTGAAAAATTGAACAGTGTGCATGGTAATGTTCTCTTTTTCCCTATGCCATTAAATAAGCCATCCCACAACTTTGTTCTTGGAAATACTGTTCTGATTTGCAGCCTGAATCCATGCAAGGGTGGTGAAGCTGCTTATGGTCCACCCTACACTGTGATATCTGTGACATGGATGCTGCTCTCACTGACCGCAGTGGATACACACCAGTCACATCAAGAGGGGCCCTACAGCAATTAAGCAGTCCTTAGGGGACCTCATCTCTTCTCACCTTTACACATGCACATATAGGAAGTTTTGTATTAGCTGATTCCACCATATACAAAAGCCTGTTCCATTTAATTGAGTTTGACTCTCAATTTAAGTTTGACTCTCGACACACTGGCTGTGTGAGATCTGCCCTCTATGCCCCTATCCTTTCGGTGGTGAACACAATCAGTGGTATTTAGCCTCTAGGACCTGCTTTGTATGTTGTATGCTTACAAGTTTTGTTCTCTTCATTGTTTCCCCGATGGCGATGTCTCTTGCCTTTTAGCTGTAATGATCATGTATCATTGTTCTACTGTGAGACTACTCACGACCAATATAACTTAAGAGAGGTGTGCTAAAGACTCCATAAGGAATTTAAGAGTGGAGTGTTACAAGAGGCACACCTCAACACGTGCTCTGCACACTCTGTATGAGTCATGTTCATGAGCACATCATGTCCTACTCACATGTACCTCTTGTACATCATTGTTGTTTATTTCAAGCTTATCACATATTGCTCACATTGTCTGACCACTGTAGCTAATTTTATTGGGCAGATTCCTGTATGTTTACTGAACTGATCTTAAAAAGCCAATGTAATATGATTCATTTGTTTGTTATGTGCCAATCACAACCTAACACATATCTTTTTTTCAATATAAACTTTTGAATTGTAAACATTAAACAAAGAGCCGAGGACTTAATCATTCTGTGTGTGACTCATCCTTGACTCTTCCCTGTGCGCAGACAGAGAGAGTGCAGTGGAAAGTACACCCAGGGTGGGTCTCCTCTATTCAGTCCTTGTCACCTCTTAACACTTTGAATTAATTAGTTCATTTTCTCGAATTTAAAAAATAACTAGTTAAACTGAATCATTTTCAGTGACTTTGCCTTCCCGCTTTCTACCTTCTTTTTAGCTTAGGTGTTGTTTTTACTAACACCCCAGCGGTTGGTTGCCTCACACCTTAATTTATGCACCTCATTTTTTTAGCCAAGATGCTTGTGGTTTTTACATCTCCACTTGTGCCCTTCTGTTTTCAGCTGAACTATTCTGAAAATTCTTCCATCATGTTCTGCAATGGCCATTATTTCTTTAGTTCAATCTTCTTCTTAATTCATTAGCTAAAAATACTGTATTTGACCTGTCATATCCAGACCTGACTTGATTAAGTCACACAGGCTGGTTTTCTTCTATGGCCAATAAAGTGTGGTAGGTGAAATATGATAAATACTTACTTTGACAGAGTTGAGAAATTTTAATCCTAAACTTTGTTTTAAAGTCCTTTAATGAACACTATTCAAGCTGGTTACTCCAGTTTTGACAAAAAACTAATTTTTTTGCTAAAAAAAAGTGTGCTGCACTTAGTCGCTGTTTTTTTTACGCAGTTTAAACTTGTATTATCGTGGTGAGTCGCAGATTAGTGATAGCAAAAATAAAGTTCAGAGAACCAAAAAGTTCAATCAATAAAGTATTTAATCAGCCCAAGAAAAAGCAGTACAGTCACACTAGACAATTGACCCAGAAAGTACTTTCCTAGAGTCGTGCACTCTCTTATATAGTCTTGCTCCTCCTATCGCTGTTACATCATCTAATTTCTGATAAGCTGCCGCAGCTCAGCTCAGCATCGCTGTCATTATTTTCTAACCTATGAATGGCCTCTCATGTAAACGACAGTGATCTCACGCCATTGCTTTAACATTGTGGATTATTTTGGGAGTGATGATACATCACATGTGTTACAGATTTAAATTTGGAGAGGAATGGTGAGATTTACATTTTCCTGAAGGTTGAAGTGTGAAGAGGCTGTGTTGGGGTGTGTATTTTCCCCGATAATGTTGTGGGCCCTCCTTTTAACCCTGGTGTAGAAATTGTTCTGCAATAAGGGAAAGACTGCTCATAAATGGACTGTGCAATTTTTATCACACACTGGATAGCCTTCCTGTCCAGCAGCTTCCTGAACAGTGCAATTTCCATATAAGAGTGTAATGGAGTTGGCAAGAACACTATTGATGGTACTCCTGTAGAAGTTGCTAAGAATTTTGGCTGACATGCCAAATTTTCTCAGCCTTCTTAGGAAGTAATCAATGCCAAGGAATTTGAAAGTTTTCACCCTCTCCAACTTTGTCTCACTTATGTGCAAAGGTATGTGCAGCTCCCCTCTCCTCCTTGTATCAACATTCATTTCCTTGGTCTTGTCTGCATTAAGGGAAAAATTGCCTTCACACCAGGCCACCAGATCTGCCACCTGTTTCATCAGTCCAAGGGTGAGGAGCTTTTCAGAGGGTTTGTGTGGGATGACCATGTTAAATGATGAGCTGTAGTTGAAAAACAATGTTCTAACATATCTGTCCTTGCCCTCTTGGTGTGTGAGGGCTGTGTGAATGGTGTTGTCAGTGGACTGGTTCGGACAGTACGCAAGCTGCAGAGTGTATAAACTTCATAAACTACAGAAATCACAGGCTTTATATCAGTGAAAAAATATTTCTCTTTTCATTCTCCATTGCAAAGATAGAGGTTTGAAAAGACAGTATTATTTTCAAATGTTGTGAATTTTTGAGACACACTTTCAACTAACTTTCAACAAAATATGATGTCTGAGCCCGAATACTAAAGGCTGTTCTATAATTGTAGGGCTTTGTAAGAGAAAGATCTGCCCCCTCCAGTAGCCTTCACTGTACGAGGTATCAACAAATAGCCTGCACATTTTGAACTAAGTAGGTGTGGAGGATCATTAAAGACCAGAAGTTTGCTCAGGCACTATGGTACAAGATCAGTTAGTGCTTTATAGGTCAATAGTAGTATTTTTTAATCAATGATAAATTTGATTGAGGGCCAATGCAGCATGGATAAGATAAGTGTGATGTGCTCATACTTACTAGCTGGTTCTAGTAAGTACTCTCGGTGCTGCATTCTGCAAACTGGACCTTGTTTATGGACCTTCTGGAACATCCAGATGTCACACCTGCACCTGCAACACCTGTTCCAAACTCCATTTCCCAAGAATCCCTGCGCCCAGACAACATGGCCAGCACACTCCCACACTCTGAGTCACCTGCCTACTGATTAACTGCAGGTGCACCCGATCAGCTCTTGCACACTCATGGCACTTGTTAAAAGGTCTCTCAATTTCTAATTTGCTTTGCGAAGCTTTGGTGGAGTGACATCATATGTATTATCTTAGCAATATTTCCGAGATGAAAGATTGCTGCTCTAGTAATATCTACATCTACATGAGCCAACAAAAACTGAACTGAGTTGCAATGGCTGGTTTCATTCTTTTTATACTTTTTTCAGGTGGCCCCTCTTGTTTCCAGTTGCTGGCTCAGCAGTTTGCTGTTGCCTCCCGCAGCTCCTGATTTATTCGCTTCCCAGCATTATATAATACTTTCGTTATTTATCCCATGCTTATAAGTATCACATTTTCCAACCATTAGAACTTTCCCACACACCTGTACTCCTTTTTTCTGTTGACACCCACTGCCCTGAGCCTTTTTCCTATGAGAACTATGTCTCCTTTTCTTCCATTAATATTTCTCAATATCAGAATTTATATTAAAAAAAATATGAGCGCCCTCTAACAGTACATGCTCTTCTATTTTCTTGTTTGATTTCTCTTTATTCTGCTTCCACACCCCCTGTGACAGGGGACCTCTTTTTTCTTCCTGTGGGATCCCAGTTCTGATGAAAACCTTTCTGGAAAGCCTTCTAAAACAAATGATTAAAAAAAACAGTGCCCTTCCTGTTCCTTTCTGTATTTGTATTTGATTAGAACATATTATCTATATTATGCATATTTTAAAATTATCTATATTTAATCAGAATATATTATGAATTATATCCATAGTCTATACACTATGCACTCTTTATTGCTGAAAGAAAGGCTTTTCTTAGTTTCTTAGTTTCTTAGTTCTTAGTCATTCCTTTGATAAAACTCTCAGGGTACATAAATACAAACCACAGAAAATAACCAGTCACAAAAATACCAACATGCATTTCAAGACATAGACGAGAGAGAGAGAGGGCGAGAGAGAGAGAGAGGCAACAGACAAAGTAAGATTGTTGCAACAGACAAAGTGCAAAGAAATGCAAAGGCAAAGACAACCATTGCTGCTAATTCTGCTGAAAGCAGGAAACCACACGAGAATACTGAGGAGCTGAATATATATGACTGAATAAAATGCTTGTGCAGAAGAAAAGGTCACGAGCAAGCCTTGGGTTAATCAAGTATGACCATTAAGTCGATGTTAAAGGTATAACATGATGTTATAAAGGTATGAACAGCAGCTCTGAGAATAGTGCAGCTGCACGTTACAGGTTTATATTAATGTGCTCGTAATAATACATTGTTTATACATAGTAACAACTCATTCACAGGGACTTATACAGAGTATGTGGCCATATTGTTGATAAGTTGTTTTCTGTAAGTAGATTTTTATTTAGCATTTATGGAAGGAGTTTCCAGGGTAAGTGCTTTGTAACAGTCAGAGCTAAAAGTGTTACAGGTCAGCGGTAGAGGAGTTTACACTTTGCAGTTTCTCTGTAACATGACTTCAAGAGAAAGAATAAAGAGAGGCTGGTGAGGAAACAACTGCTGCTATAACGTAAGTGAGAACAGGAAGTTAAGCTCAGGGTTGTATTTTAGCTTTGCATGGTACTCTAATCACTTCCTGTCTGCCTACATTTGCAAAGTGCTACTTAATATGTAGGCAACTATTCAATAACATGAGTGTTCATGTAAAACGTACTAAATTACGTACATGACGTACGTAAATCTTCCTCCATACATTCTATCAACTTATCTGGAATGTGACACTTGTGCTAAGTTCTTATCTGACCCTGATGTACACTCACCAGTGCAAAACACTGAGATTGTCATTGCAGTCTAAAACACGGACACATGTATTTCACACAGTGTGTTAGTGCGCCCACTAGTGGAAAAAGGTGAAAGTCACATGAACTTCAACACGAAATTTGCACACGCTTACACTTCACATGTATGCTGAATTTTCATGTTTTTTGTTTGTTTTTGTTTTTTTTTCACACCAGAAATATAATTTGTACATGATTCATTAATATTCATATGCTATTTTATTTAGAACATATTATTAAATGATTGTTAGGGCAGCAAGGACATCATCTTGTGTTTTGTATGAGTTATGACTGCGTAAGAGGTGTGGAGAGCCCCATACACAGCTGTAGAGCATGTTGTGCAGATAGATAAATTGTCTATTTCTTAAATATGACCTAGTTTTTCCATAAATGCTAAAACCACAGAACTAGTTCCAGCTGATTTTTTTCTTCGCTCTATGCCCCCCACAGGACACCATGCATACATACATTAACACATTAATTCACATCCAGGGCTTTTTTTACAAGAACCCGGACTGGCATGTTTTTGCACACTGAGAGGAAATTGGAAAGCTCAGAAGAACCTGGAGGAAACCCGCATGATCACTGGAAAAGGGACCTTGGAGCTGTGATGTTGTTATAATTTGTAATAAAATTTCCAGATACCATTTTATTTGTAAAGTCCATTTTACACACTGTACAAGCCATCTGTAGACTGTCATAAAGCCTCTGATCAACTCATTCTCTACAACATTTCAAATAATACATATAACATGTCATAAGTAAGCTATAAAACATGACATGGCATGCTCTTATAGAAAAATAATCAAAATCATAAGTTACCTGATAGTGTCATGCAGCCCGACACGAAGACGTGTAACTGTTACTGTTAGGAGGAAATTACCTGTTTTAGTTTATGTTGAAACACTGAAAGTCACATGGATAATTGTAATAAACACACATTCTCTTTTAAAAGAAAAATGATTGCCTATCATTACCAAACCACAGTTGATTATTTTACGATAACAGCACATTCTGAAGTGCTGTAAATTTAAATTTGATATTGTAGAATGTGTAGAAAGTTCGATCCTGTTACACACTATACGGCCAAAAGAATGTTTTGACCATCAGACTCATAACCCGTTCCGGATTTATTCCCCCTTTAACGTTGTAATGCACTCCACTCTTCTGGGAAGGCTTTCCACTAGATTTTGAAGTGTCGCCGTGATGATTTGTGTTCATTCAAATACAATAGCAGGACACTTGAGGTCTTCTACTCCAACCTTAACACACCATGTCTTCATGGAGCTGCTTTGTGCACAGCGGCATTGTCATGCTGAGCCTCTTAGTTCCAGTGAAGGGAAACTGTAACACTACAACACATATAGACATTCTATACACTTTTAAGCTTCCAACTTTGTGGCAAAAGTTTGGCCAACGTATGCGTGTCATTTGGTCACATATTGTGTATATAGACAGTTGTTCCCGAAAGATCGTAAATGTCCTGGAGATGTCAGAAAACCTGTGATTTGCAGCAGCACTTCTGTCATAGCTGTTGTTAAAGAAAATTAATAGACACCTTCTGACCAATAAGAATCAGTGATTCAAAAGCACTGCAGTATATAATGTATTAGTTGAGTCCAAATGAAGTGAATATGATACTGTGAGAAGATGTAAGGGAAGGATTAATGCATCGGTCGTCAGTGACCTGAGGGAACATCTGACAACACAACAACATAGTCCTAAATTTAATTTTGACTTTCTGTCCTTAAAGCAACCTACAAGCTGTGTGAATTATGGTTCTGGATGCTTTTTACTGCCCACCAGAAATGTCCAAGCAACAGAGACGTCACTTCAGGACGTAAAATAACTTACTTACCCCAGTTTTAAGTATGAGTTATTGATCTGTAAATGATTGAATCATCAAGCACTACAAACTGGACTAGCAGGATAAGTTTAAAGGAAAATGGAGAAGTAGATAGACTCTGAAGTGTGTACAGATTATCTATTAAACCTTAACAGCCATTAATTGTTGTTGAGAATTTGTTCTTAATGACAGTTAATTTCCATTACATAATCACATCACTTTAAACTGCAATAACCTGATGATGACAAAATATCATATAACCATAAAATAGGTGAACATTTTATTATTTTAATTTTAAAGCTGTTGTTTAAAAAAAAAAAAAAAAAAAAAGATACATGATTTTGAAATTCTCATCCGGGTACAAATATCGCCGGTGACTTTTGTTTTTTTTTTTTTTATTATTTACCGGAAATGACGCGCTCCTGAAACCGGAACAAACAAATCCGGATGCAAATGATGTTGTTAGAAAGCGGAGCAGCGTCAAGGTTCAAGTGCTCGGTTTAGTTTCTCTGGATGAAGTGTTCAGAAGTCAAGCAAAACAGAGGAAGTGAAGCTGTGAAAGAGGATTTGTTTGTGATGTTTAGTCCAGCTGAGAGAGAGAAAGCAGACGGACTGCATTAGCCGTTTTAAGGGAGAAAGAGAAAATATTATTTCCATGTATTTGGGTTATTTTTTTGTTTTTTTTAATTATTATTGTATTAGTAAGTGCCGGTTTTAATTAGATTTTAAGGCCATGAAGAGATTAGGTGTGAGAGGGAAGAGTGCTGAGAGCTCAGGCTTAGTGTGCTGCTGCTTATTATTATTATTATTATTATTATTAGTCACGTGCAGTGTGTGTGTGCGGGGTTACAAACCTGTCATTATTATTCATGGCCTGTTCGACACCCCTGCTGATTTCATCAACCTCAAAAGATTCATCAATCAGGTACAAATCTACATTTTACTTTTCATATTTACATCATGCCCAGTTTCCGCGTTATTAATTCCCCAAGCCTGTTAGGACATGTTTTCTGTTATATTAGAGCTGGACCGATCCACGGTATGATAATAATCCTAAAGTATATCACGGTTTTTGGTACATCATGTCATATCCTCACCGCTTTCGCTTTAACCCATCAGTTATTATTTTTAAATGTGTATTTTAGCATCTCAAATCATCTGTTTCAGTGATTTCAATAAGCAGTGTGTTGTGCTCGCTATGGGAAAGTAATCAACGGCAGGGTGGTGTGATGAAGTGCAGGCGAGGCTGATTAGTTTTCCATGTCAGCATGTCACTAAGCGTTTTATTCCTCCATGTTCTAATCAGAGTCCTCTCTCCTGCTCATATACAGAAACAGGACGCTGGTTATGTTTACACACGTCTGCGTGCTGTTTAAATTAGATTAGATTGGACTCTAGGTAAAAGAGTGATTTCTGTACTTCACCTTCTGGCTGTGATAAAGCCGTGTGGCGACATTATATTCTCATTTTATTATAATCAGTTATAAAGCAACGTTACTGATTATATTATACAATGTTTATACTATAGTATCTCTAAGCTAGCTATATTTTCTGCCATCAGCATGCGGGAGTCTGTGACTCATCCACGTGCACTACTCAGCTACTGGATAAAGCTGACAGGGTAATGATACGGTGATGCTGCTACCACCATGCTTCACCATGGTTTGGGTTATAAACTGTCCACTTTTTGCACCAAACATATCCTTTACAATTCTGCCCAACCTGTTCTACCTTGGCTGCATCAGTCCAGAACACACTTTGTCACATGTTTTGATGGGGTGATTTAGGCGAGCTTGAATGTCATCCGTCCCCTATACATTTCACTGGGGAGATCAGGGACATGCTTTGCAATCTTTGGCTTCAGCAGTTGGAGGGATCCAAGATGTGAAGCAGCAGCTGCTCTTTATTTGGAGTTAATCGGAATCACTTTAATGATGACAGCTGTATGATAAAAGTCACACGGATCACAGTCACGTCTCATTATAAAAAGTACAAACTTATACAACCAGGTCTAAATTGTTTCTGTTTGTTTTTCACTTGATGTTGGCGGTTGTTTTATTGCATTAAAGGCAGGAAAAGATCAGACATGGTTTATGTTGTTGTTGTTTTTTAACATCACAAAAATCTGCAATTTTAACAGGAGTGTGTAGACTTTTTATATCCACTGGATATATGCATAAAGATACATTTCTCTCTCCCTCCCTCTCTCTCCCTCTCTTTCTCTCTCTCCCTCTCTCTCCACCTCTCCCTCTCTCTCCCTCTCTCTCCCCCTCTCCCTCTCTCTCCCCCTCTCTCCCCCTCTCCCTCTCTCTCTCT
>JAQMYM010004806.1:0-12085 GCA_030014255.1 Parauchenoglanis ngamensis
CGCATTCACACCTATGGGCAATTTAGAGTAGCCAGTTGACCTAATCTGCATGTCTTTGGACTGTGGGAGGAAACCCCCGCATGCCCGGGGAGGCACCCTGGGTAACCCGGTGATCGAACCCAGGACCTTCATGCTGTGAGGCGACAGTGCTAACCACTGCACCATCATCATCATCTAAAACACCAGTTAGTCATGATGCAACATACCTGTTGGGGAGGCCAAATATGAAAAGTGAACTGTTGAACAGCTGAACTGTTTTTTATTTTTTTGTTTGTTTGTTTTGTTGTAATTATTTTTTCTCTATACCTGCTCACAATATTTTCTAATGAATTCAGTTGGCTTTACTGCCCAAAATATAAACAAATTGTAGCCCTATTTAAACCACTATGTCCCTGATCAGGCAGTTACTAAGGGTCTTTCTTTGTTCTGTGTGAGCATCATATCTGACCATGCTCTGTTGTACACATGGTAGTGAAAATCTCCCCGCTATCTACATGTCCTGTGAAATCCCAGTCCTTATGCACATCTCTAATCACCAAGCCCAATACTGGGATCTACATTATAGGTAAGCAGGGAAAATTTTTAGGTTATTTCTCCTAATAATCTCCTAATAAAACTCTCTCCATAGACTCAGTAAAACATCAAATATTAATACACAATCATATTGTTTCTAGGAAACCTAAACACTAAAATAAAAAAAGGCTCCTTGATACTGTCTGTAATTTTGCTATTGTTCTTTCAACAAGTGAAATTGCATATTGCCCATAGTTCAAAGTCTGCAGGACATCAACAACAGTGCTCCAGCAGTGGAAGAGCCAGGCACAGGAGAGCAACCTAAATCCAGCCCATTACAACCTGTACTGGAAAAGGAGATCCAGGAGTGAAAGACATTGATCATGTGGCCAAAAGCCTATGAAAAGGTAAATGCTGACCTCTGCAACATCTCAGAGATGCTCAGAGGTACCACCATGAAGAAGCTGTAAAGAATGGAGGAATTAATATACAGCTATGGTGTGGGATCATAAATGGCTACTGCAAAGCAGAAGAATTACTCACATAACTATCCTGCACAACAGATGATGTACTGTCAGGACACATGACCTTTTGCATTGAGAAAAGTATGTTGCAATTAAGAACGGTATTTGAATATACACTGCTCATTTTGTTAGGAACACGTGTACATTCATGCAGATCAAACATCAGAGTAGGAGAAAAATGAAGTAAGTGGTGGCTCAATTGTTAAAAGGCTCTGGGCTACTGGTTTAAACCTCAGCACTGTCAAGCTGCCACTGTTGGGCTCTTGAGCAAATTATTTAACCCTCTCTGCTCTATGAACGTTGTATCAGGCTAACCTTGAACTATGATTTCAGCTTCCTAGCAACTTGTTTATGCAAAGAAAAGAAATTTCACTGCACTGTAATGTATATGATTAAAAAAGCCTTCTTCTAATGTGATCTCAGTGACTTTGACTGTGGAATGGTTGCTCATGCCAGATCGGCTGGTTTAAGCATTTCACAAACTGCCAATGTCTCATATAAATGAGTTATATGAGAGACTAGATATAAGTTATAAGGAAGGCAACAATAACTCAAACAGCCACTCTTTACAACCGTGGTGAGCAGAAAAGCATCTCAGAATGCACAGCGAACCCTACGGTGGTACAGACATCTATCCTATTCACATAGAAATATATTGAAACTATAGAGTTTCTATAGTAATATAGGAACTGGATAGCTGAAGATTAGAAAAACCTTGCCTGGCATTTTCTATGTTAAATATGATGATTTCTAACCTAAGATTTTATTTAAACATACTGTATAGTTAAGTGGAAAAGTTTGAATATCATCATCATTATAACCTCTAATACTACTTGCATACATGTTGCTCATTTCAAATGATAACATAAACCCAACTAGATTTACCAAAATGCTTCACTGCAGGTTCTACATTCTTCTGACTATTACAGTCCATTGCATTTAACAACACTGATGTGGCTTGTATTTTATAATCAAGGGCTGTAACTTTTTGACTGTACTGTAATTGTTAACAAAATATGATTGGTGCCGTCCAGTACAGAAAAAAACAATAAACAAATAAAAAAATGACTTCACGTTGCACACTCAGATAATTTGCCTAGTCAGGGAGTGGTGTCAATTAAGCCTTTTGGTGTGGAATTGGCTTGGATGCTTTGAGACAAGGAAGCATTAATATCATTAAAAGGTCATGTTGGCACTCCTGAGCAGCCTGACGTATTTTACAGCCGCTGCTGACGACACACAGTGATAAAGACAAAAGAAATGCTCTACAATGAAATAATCAGAGTAAATGCTTAACCAGTTTGACCTGCTATTTGTCTCTCCTTAATAGCTGTACAATAAATACTAATAAGGCATAGTTGTTTCTGACGAGTAACAGTCATCATTAAGAGTTTGAAAACATATTGTTTGGGACAGTGTACAAAGTCTGTTTCAAATAAAACAAAACACAGCACTTTTTTTGATAGCTAGTTAAAGCCTGTTAGTGTAGAAGCTCATTAACAGCAGATGAGACTGCTACTCAAACCACTCAAGTCATATGAGCTCTAACATAACAGAAAACATAGGTATCTTTCAACATGATTTAATTACATACTACATAATTACACACCTAGTAGATTTCTACGAGTAAAAACTGACACGCTCTCAGTGTATTATGGGTAAAATACTGTACAAGGTCATTAAGCTACTGAGTATAACATGGCGTGAATGCTCCAAATGGCAATAATTATGGCAATTTTTTGAAGATACTGCATTTATGACAAATTGGCTGACACTGTAGTAAAAATTCTACAAAAGTATTTCCGTTGATAATTGCATACTTATCAAGACATTATGCATGGATCAAGAAAAGTGTTAAAGGTCTATTATGGAGGATATAAGGGAATCTATTAGCAGAAATGGAATATAGTATTCATAAGTATGATTTCATTAGTGTATAATTACACTAATTATAATTAGAGTTGTACACGTGCACAACAGGCGACAGATAAAACAGAGCCAGGAGGCACAGAGGTTGTGAGAGTTCAAATGTCTTTTCTTTTATTTTATAATCCAAAAGAGGAAAAAAAAGGGGGGGGGTCAAAAGGTGGGAGGAAAAAAGGCGAAACAGAACCAGTGTTTACGTGCTCTTGATAAGTTTAGTATTCCTCCGTGCAGTGCGGTGGTGATAACGTGACAGCGTGCGCGTGGCGTGTTCCCAGGAGTGATGGAATACGCCAGGGAATCCTCTGCGGCACACCGGTCAGCGACATGTCCTCAGCAGGGACCTCAAGAGGAGTCTCTAGTATAAGAAGAGAGTGGAGACAACAATCAGAAGTCCGCTTCATACCTCGCTCGAGAACCGTCTGTCGCTGCTTCTCTTTTATACCGTGCTGTTGCAGGCTGGAGCGTGGTCGGAGATTTCCTTCCAGCCATGCCGGGTTACCCAACCCTGCCCCTCTCGTTACGCAGGCCCTACCCGTCACTAGGGTTTCCCCGCTTCCTTGGGTAAATCCCAGCGGGGAGGAGTGCTTGCTCTTAGAGGACGGCGAGGTGGCGTAGATGTCACAGTGACACCCCTGAGCTCCTAACCGTCAGAGTACTGACAGGAAAGAGCATCAGCATTCCCATGCTCCCGGCCGGTGCAGCACATGAAAGGAGAAGCCCTGCAATTACAAGAACCAGCGTGTTATTTTACCATTTTTGTCCTTATTATTACCCAACCATTGTAGGGGTGCTTGATCCGTAAAGAGGGTGAACTGTCGACCGGTTAGGTAATATTGCAGTTCGTCGATGGCCCATTTGATGGCTAGAGCTTCCCTCTTGATGGCCGCTGACATCTATCTCACGGTCTCCGGCTCACCCTTCCTGGTTAGATCTGAAATGGGGGCAGCTATAGAGGCAAAATCAGTGACAAGTCGCCTATAATACCCAGCCAGCCCTAAGAAAGCTTGTACCTGTTTCTTCGTGTGGGGTTGAGGATAGTGCCGCACCGCCTCGATCTTCCTTTCCTGCTGCTTCAGCAAGTCCTGCCCAATGCTGTATCCCAGGTACTGAGGATCCCACCCACCTTCGCGATCCGCTCCTGCATTTCCTCCACATGCTTGATTACAGAGCGGAACGGAGAGGGCTGGGCCTCCCAGGCTTCATTAGAGACATCCAGCATTCCCCTTGGCCGCCGTCCGAACAGTAACTTGAATGGAGTAAATCACGTCAAGGCCTGTGGTGTTTCGCGGACTGCAAAGAGCAAGTATGGGAGGAGCATGTCCCAATTCCACCCCATGTCCTCGACGACCCAGCGAAAAATCCGCTTTGGCGTCTGACTGAATCTTTCCACCAGGCCGTCGGTCTGTGGGTGGTATACTGAGATGCGGAGTTGGAGAACTTGCAGCAACTGGCAGAGGTCTCGCATGAGTCACGAAACGAGCGTTGTGCCCTGGTCTGTCGGGATGTCCTTTAGGATTCCCAAGTGGCTAAATAATACAATGAGCTCGTGAGTTATATTCTGTGACGTCGCCTTCCGGAGTGGGACAGCCTCGGGGTATCGAGTGGTGTAATCCACAATGACCAGGATATATTTGTGGCCACGGGCAGACTTTGGCAGTGGCCCCATCAGATCCATTCTCACCCATTCGAAGGGGACTCCAATGATCGGGAGGGGGATGAGTGGAGCAGGTGCTGGTTTGTAGGGGGAGGATTTTTGGCACTCTGGGCAGGCTTGGCAGAAGCGCTGAATCTCCGCTACCATCCCTGGCTAATGGAACTGGTCCCTGATTTTTTCTAGAGTTCTCTTCGGTCCTAGATGACCTCCCAACGGGTGGGTTTGGGCCAGGTGCATAATGGCGGGGTTTTTTTGTCTGTGACGCAACGAGGAGGTTGCACGTTTCCCCTCTCCACTGGCAGCGGTAGTATAGCAGGCCTCCGCACTTAAAGAAGTAAGCCTCGGCAGCTGCTGTCCAGCGGGGATCTCCTCCTCCTCGACGCACAGCACCTGGGCCAACAGTGCTTCAACCGCTCGTCCTCCTTCTGCTCCCGGCTGTTCCCTTCTCGACCAGCCTGTTGGCTCACACACAAAAGAGGGTTAGAGAAAAGGGGGAGCGCACCTTCTGGGCCGGCCTCGGCGTCTTCAGCAAGGTGGACTGCGGCTGTCGCGCTGGGGGCTCTGCGGATGGAGTGGTGTCTCTGGCGGTGAACCATCTTCTTCCCAGGGGCGCTGTCTCAGAGGGCTTCCTGGAGTCCCAGCCGATCCTGATCTATGACAAGGGGCACAGGGAGGGATGGAATTAGACCTGCGGTTACGGCCCACTCACCCTCACGATGCCCCAGGCGGACTTCGGCAGCCGGCACCTCCAGTACATCCCCATTGACGCATGTGACAAGCAACCGGCCTTTGGGCCGGGAGGTGGCCGGTAGCACCGTCGGTCACACCAGGGGGATGCTGCTACTGGTTTCCAGGAGGGCCGTGATGGGCTGCCCCTCTAGGAGTAGGACAGCTGTGGGTGTCCCTGGGGCCGGCTCCTCATGAACAGTGCACACCGCCATCCCCACTCTTGGCGCGGCAGGCCGGATCCATCAGCATGGGGACGTCTCTGCTAGAGTTGAGTCCCACTGAGTTGGGCTTCGCGCTGGCCGTTTTCAGCGCCTCAACTAGCTCCCGCATGTTGGTGAGTTGCGCCCAGCCGACAGCCCATTGTTCTTCACTGGGGAGGCCTCGAAAGGAAATGTTCGACTACCACTTGCTGCATGACTTCCTTGGTATTAAGCTGGTCCGGCTGAAGCCAGCGCTGTGTGATTCTTAATAGCTCTTCGAACTGGGCCTACGGTTCCCTGTCTCGATGGTATGCCCAGCGATGGAAGGCGGCGGCCGCTCAACTCACAGATAGGCCGCAGCGAGCGAGTATCTCGGCCTTCAGGGTCGGGTATTTGGCCACTTCCTCAGGTGGCAAGGCATAGAACACTCGCTGGGCTTATCTGGTGAGGAGTGTTGTCAGGAGCCGTGGCCACACCTACTGAGGCCACCCTTCCCGAGCCACCATCTGCTCAAACGTACCCAGGAGTGCCCCGATGTCATCATTTGCCGTCACCTTGGTAAGTTGACGAAATACTTCCTAAGTAGGATTTTGAAGTGCTACGGCGGCAGCAGGAAGCATCCGTAGCACGTTCAGCACCACGGGGTCGATGGCCAAGACTGCTGGCTGGGGTTGGTCGTCGCCTACCCGTATTCTCACATAAGCGAGCACAAGAGGTGACAGACAAAACAGAGCCAGGAGGCACAGAGGTTGTGTGTTGAGTTAAAATGTCTTTTATTTTATTTTATAATCCAAAAGAGGGAAAAATGGGGGGGGGGAATGAGTGTCAAAAGGTGGGAGAAAAAAAAGGTAAAAACAGACACAGTGTCAGTGACGTGTCCAATTTCATTATTAGTTGAACTGCGTTATAAAAAACATTGCACGCACTACGTCACTTCATAAAAACACATTTGAGTGAAATGGCAGAGTAGAAACATCAGTAGGACTTTCTCTACAGTATGAAACTCTTTACAGTACACTAGCCTGCTGGCCTCATGATATAACTTTTGTTTTAATGTCAGTAATATTATCATCAATTATCAGTTATGAGAATTTGAGGAGCAGCATGACGTTCCTGTTTGAACCTTCCATAAAAGCTTTCATTTGTTTTGTTAGACAGCAAGCAGCAAAACTATGAATTAATTTAGCTTGTAAGAAATTAAACTAGCCTATTTTTCTGACCCATTAGCACTGATAAATGATTACATATTCTTAGCATAGACAATTCAGGTAAACAGATAAACATTACAAAGACAAAGGAACTGGTGGTGGACTTTAGGAAGCGGGCTCCTCCTCCCACCCCTGTCACTATCAGAGGAACAGAGGTTGAAGTAGTTGAGAACTATAGGTACCTGGGAGTACACATTGACAGTAAACTTGACTGGTCCCAGAACACAAACACTGTTCTCAAGAAAGGGAATAGCCGGCTCTACCTAATGAGGAGGCTTAGGCCGTTTAATGTATGTAGAAAAATGCTGACAATGTTTTATCACTCTGTGTTGGAGAGTGTGGTGTTTTTTGCAGCTGTGAGCTGGGGCAGTGCGGTGAAGACAGCTGATTACAACAAACTGATTAAAAAGGCTGGTTCTGTCCTAGGCGTCAGACGAAAGGATCTGACGGAGGTGTCTGAGAGGAGAATGCTGAAAAAGCTCCTCAGTATCATGGACAACCACTCTCACCCCATGAATGACTCCTTGATGAACCACCAGAGTACACAAAGCAAAAGACTCATTGTCCCCAAATGCAGAACCGAACGCCACAGGAGATCCTTCCTACCTGTGGCAATAAGGCTTTATAACTTCTCTTTGTTCTGTAGGTGATCTTTTTCAGCCTTTATGGCGGTATGTTAGTCTCATCCTGTCATCACAAGCTGCTATCTTATTTTACTCAGGCACAAATACTAAGTCACTTTTCATAACCTACACTAATAATCTGTATTTAATAATTATCTGTCATATTTTTGTATATTTGCACAACTGTCATATTTTTGTATATTTGCACAATTACTATTGTTCTCTTTTAAAATCTTCATTGTACTATCTCTACTTCTCTTGTTGCACTGAACATGCCAATGACATAAGAATTTCCCTATAAAGTTCCTATCTTCTCTTCTCTTATCTTAATATAATATATGTAGATTTTGTCTGCTATTTAATTAAGCCTAGTCAAGAAAAAGTTCTATAGCAGTGCTGTACTACTAAAATAGTAAAATATAGTATGGTATAGTAGTATTGTAAAGTAGTAGTATAATATAGTGAGTAGTATAGTATAGTATAGTAAAGTAGTAAAATATAATACTACCAAAATATAGTAAAACAAATATTTTAAATGAATATTTCTTGAGTATACTAATTGATGGAAAAATAAAACTAATAAGGGAAAAATAATCGACAGATTAATCAATTAATCAAAAATAATCAGTAGTTGCAGCCCTAAAATACATTTTAAAATACATAATGATATACCATGCACATGAGCACACATTACAACACTTCATATGTCTCACATCACCACTCTGGTCTCAAATGAAATCATAGCCAATCTCATAGCTGCCCATTCATTATCATGGCCTCTTGTGAAAAAATGTGTTCACTGGATGGAAATTATTTTGTCTTTAAGTCAGAAAAGGGAAACAACATCACAGTACAGTGCAAGTTCCTCCTTCCAGCTGTGAAAATGCTATCATCATCCACATATTTGGTACTGAGGTATCCAAAAGTAACGGAAAGTAATCACATTACTTTAATTTTATGGTATTTGGAATAGGTTACTGACTACATTTTTTAACAGCTAATTAGTAACTGTATATCATTTTTAAAGTAATCCTCTCAACCCTAAACCTTTGCCATCTGAGCCATCAGTGCTGTTATTTTGCCATCAGTGTGTGAAAACGTCCTTGCTACAGTTCTCAAAGTAACACTTAGGAGTGAAAACAGTGGTGGAAGCAGCTGTCTTTATTTCATCTAAGGTTAAGCTAGATGACAGATCAAATGTAGAATTAAAATGGAAACATATTGGTTAAAAATACTCAAACTTGAATATTTGAAGAATGATGGTCTTTAATCATGTACAACACTCTTAAGTAACTTTTTAAAAAGCAGAGCTGTTTGGCTGCTTAATTTCTTATAGGATGCAGGTTATGCCAATTCACTGTTAGGTATGAATCATAATATAAGGTACATGTATTTTTATTTATTGAACCAGCATGATGTCACAGAAGTCCTCTGGGGACCCTCTGTTTGTGTCAGAAAGAAAATCATTAGAGTCACTTGAATGGAACATTAGGCTATGATGGTGATCACATTTCTTACTGTAATCAACATTTATGGGTTGCTTATACTTTGTCTATATGACAATTTCTATTCACAAAACCCCCAATCATTCACAAACACAAAAAACCCTAAAATTATGTTTCCAGCAGAAGAGATAAAAAAATACATTAAAAAAATGATATCATACTGTATGTGGATCTACAAAGAGAAGGGTCTAAAATTCTGCTACTATTCTTTATAATGAATGGATCTATTTTATAATAAAATGATTATTTATTATTAAAGTCTTTTACAATGAAAGAAGGAATGCACAATAGAGGTGTGAAGTGTGAGTACACCCACAAAACATCTGTGTTTATTTGTTCAGTAGACAAACCTACAAAACACAAAATACATTTTCAACAAAAGAAAACTGGCAAAAGCAAATGACTTAAATGTGGATCATGAAAAAATGACATTGCAGACATACTGAATTTGTGTATGCCAGTAGGATAGACTAAATAAAGGCAAAAAAATTTCAAAAGCAATCCTAAAATGGTAAAACGTTTTAGCATTTTAGTACATGTCAAGCTCAGCACAATCAAAGGTACTTTATTGAAAAAAGATGTATCAAAATAATATTTAAAAATGTGAAAGTCATCAAAATTATGTTCAAGTGAAAGTTAAAAAGTGTCTATAACTAGCTGTATTTAACTTTATAAAAGTAAATTATTTTAAAGGTTTTAACCTCAGTTCAGTTAAAAAATTTAAGTTATAGTATATATATATATATTATATTTAAGTTTAAGTTATAACCCTAACCCTAATTAACAAGAAAGTAGAAGCAAAATCCAACTATTTCAGGACTGCTGTTGGAATTCATACAATTTTTAAAATAAGTTTAGCTTCCTATTTTTTTTTTATTAGGAATACATGAGTTTAACAGACAAATTGTACTGATTGTTTTATACACAAGTTTTAAATCTTGTAAAATGTGCAAAAATGTGATTTATTGAATTGGTAGTTGGGCTAAACCTTAAGAAAATGAGTCTTCATCTTTGATATTTATACCGAGTACTTGGAAGATCGAAATTAAATGTGAGGAATAAACAAAGTGTAATTTTTTCCTCCTGCAAACTGAATTGAATTAGTGTACATGTATTAGCTTTCAGTTACACTCGGCCTGTGAAGGACAGTTATGAAGTACGTTTTTTTTTTTTTTTCAAAAGTTACACTTTTAGTCCACTAGATCACGAAGCAAAATATCTTACTTTCATTCCATCACACTGATTGTTATCTCTATATAGATAAGCACTGTTTTAATTTTTAAATAACCCATTTCAGCAGAAATGTATCATTTATTTAAATAAATAAATAAGGAATGTTTTAACTTCACCAATCTGGAAAATAATCAGAAAATATGTACATTTTACATTTTCATATTACCTATTTAATGCTGCATATTATCCATTTATAATAAGCATTTATAACCATGATAATGGTTGTATTAATGTGACTCGATAAGGAACACTGAACTGAGTCCTTGACATAAGAAAAACATGTTCATTTTTATCAGATGGCCTTAATTCCTCAGACTTCATTACTATCACAAGAAGAGGGGAACAAACACATTCCCTCGCCTAGGCAAATATTTAAATATTTAGTTTAGAATCCCTTTTTACAACTATGTTTATGAGAATAGCCAACTTAAATAAGCTCACTTATTTGAAGTGGACAGTTTCATGATTGATTCATTCATGTCCTGCATTGGAGACAGTCATTCCCCGTTTCTCGGCCCCCAGGGGCCCCAGCCCTATGTAGATATAAAGGGCTCATTCTAAGCTTATGAAAACACAACATTTCAAAATTTCAGGTAATTATTCACTAATGATAGCATATTTATGAATATTATATTCCATTTCTGCTAATAGACCCCCTAAATCCAAAATAGTGGACATTTATGTGAACAATGTAGTGATATTTTCTGGCTGCAAAACTGCACGTTTAGGACACAATTATAAGAGCGAGTTACTATTATACTCATATATTTGGTGTTACCCAGATGAGGATCGATTCCCTTTTGAGTCTCCCAAGGTTTTTTCCTCATGGTGTCTCATGGTTTTCCCTTGCCACCATTTTCTCTGGATTGCTCATTTAAAAATTCCTATGTTTAAAATTAATATTGGGAGTTTATATATTTCTGTAAAGCTGCTTTATGACACTGTATATTGTTACAACTGTTACACAAATAAAATGAAATTGAACTTAGGTGCAGCTAAAAGCAGGTTCTTTTGCACTATTCAAGTAGAAAAGTAAATAAAAGCATCTACATTTACTCCAGTCGCATGTCAACAATGATATAACCACAACATTTTTGTACAAATCACCTAAAAGGAAAGTACTTTCCACCTCCGCACATAGCTGGTTTTCATCAGGAAGATCAAATTTTGATGTTACTATCTATGATTTAGCCTAGCTTTGTAGTTTTTTGTGCATACAGCTGTTACATTTCACAGTGAGCTGCTTCTTGTTAGCCAGCACACACACACACACACCCACCCACCCACACACACACATATACACACACACACACACACACGCACACACACACACATATCCCTGAGGTTATTTTGAAACTTTCGTGTTACACAAAAGCAGCTTTGTTTGTTTCCAACAGAGTAAAGCAATTAGACTCGGATAAAAAAGAAAAGGAAGAACGCTAAATTTTTAGACAAATCTCTCTCTTTTGGAGTAAGTCAAAAATTTTCCCACCATTGTGGTTTGACCCGGGAGGAGATTCCTTCCATATTTTCTTCATTCTTTCCCTGTCTTCCTTTTTTTTCTCAGGAAGGGAGATCCTTCGTTTTTCTCTGGGCCAAGGTCACTGTGAGAGAAGCTCCTATAAATCACACTGGTTTTGTCATATGTTAATTAATAGTTATAACAGAAATAGGACTGGAGGTTGAGTCAAGGCCTGATGCTACATAACTACATGAAAATAATTAATGTCATTTCTAGTCCAACTTTTGGGAGGAGTGGAGGTGATCCACAATCAGAGTTTTATCATAATAAGGAAGACATTTGAGGGGGTTATACACTACCGGTCAAAAGTTTGGGGTCACCTTCTAATTCAATTATTTATTTATTTGTATGACTTTAAAAGAGACTGGATGATGATGGACTGTTGTTTCTCTTTACTTAGTTGAGAGGTTGTTGACATAAAAGGTTATTAGTGGAATTTCTTTCCTTC
>JAQMYM010004807.1:0-12084 GCA_030014255.1 Parauchenoglanis ngamensis
ATGCTGGGATTGGCTCCAGCTTCCCCGCGACCCAGACGGATAAAGCGGTATAGATAATGGATGGATGGATGGATGAATATTTTCTGTAGCAGGTTATCACTCCCTCAGGTCATTTTAGAGAAATCCTGACATGCTTTTCTTAACAACATTGCTGCAGTTTCTTGCTGTTTGAGGGCATTTGTTTATACACAGCTCTCTTCATCACAGCATCTCAGTGGGGTTGAGGTCTGGATTTGACCTGGCCATTACAACAACTAGATTTCTTTCTTCTCCAGACATTCAGATATTGCTTTGCTGGTGTGCTTGGGATCATTGTCCTGTTGCTGGACAGATGGCCTCACATTTGTCTCAGGAATATTCTGATATAAAGTGGAGTTTATCATTATCTCATCGACTGCAAGTTTGTCAGGTGCTTTAACTGCAAAACAAACCCAGATCATCACCCCTCTACCACTGTGTTTTGTTTTTGCCAAACATGGTGACGTGTATGATGATGAAACATCTCCACCTTGGTCTCAGTCCAGAGGATATTGTTCTAGAGCTTTTGTGGTTGGTTCAGATGCAGTTCAGCAAACCAAAGCCATGCAGGAAGTACATTATATATTGCATTGCTGGTTTATACTGTGTAATAGCTAGATAATAGCAAGATAAATGATTTCACTTTGCTGAACTTGCTTTCCCTCAGGTGCTCAGCCTTAGCATAGGACAACAATAACACTCGAAAAAAAAATGTTTTTTAGGTCCTAGATTTTTATTGTAGAGTTCATACCCCTGAACTCCAGTCAGATACAAAACAAAATGTGCATACACAAACAATATGTGTCCAGACTTTCAAACTGAGTATTTGTGATGCATGGTTAGTCTGTCATCTGTGCTAGTATAACCTAAAAGTTTAAGTCTTAGTATACACTATGCCTTAAACGCTTCTATTTATAAGTAAAGTGCTCTTACGTCTTCTCAACTTACTTGCTTATTCAGAAGCCATAGGGTGTCAAATGTATTTCCATGTTCTCATCATGCAGATGGGGGTTTTTTTAAGTTTGGTTTGCAAGGGCAGACTTTCCAATTCAAATTCCTATCCTTCCTCTGTCATGCTCAGTGGGTGTTTTTGAGACAAGTGGCCTCGTCTCCTTTCCCTGAATGGTATCAGGATACTGATGGGTCTGTACAGCAGTGCAGACAACACATTTTTAGGAGCACAGTACACAGTAATGTAACTTGCACCCTCCTCCCAATGCAGAGATTTGTTCTGTTCGTCTGTGGCAGTTTGATGCCCTTTAGTAAGCCAAACACGCACACACACACACACACACACACACACACACTGCACTGGGATGAATTTGGTGAGCAATGTGCCAACAAGTTACAGAAATAGAAACAATGCCTCTCCCTTGATTTTTTTAGCATCTTGTTCTGCCCCATCACTTTTGCTTACTTCTTTAAGAAATCACAACAGTCATCTGCCTTCATTCCTTTCTTCCTCCTTTCCTTTTGTTTTGTGAGATCATGCAGGTGTGTTTGCCAGTTCTCAGCAAAATTTCCAGCCCAAACACTACACAAAAAAAGACCTGAAATGTGGAAAAGAGAGACACATTTACTTCTTTTTTTTATGTCTTTGCGTGAGAAACACATTGACTATAGTGTGCACGGATTTCTGATTTAAAATATTTGTTTTAATATTTATCTGCTTTAAAACAAAATCTTGGTACCTACAAAACATTTTTAAACTAAGAAAAACTGTGGGCCAGCTTTTTCCATCCTCACAGTTGTTCCAAAACTAGCTTAATTCAGCATAAAATGCCACAATGCTGGCCAACCTAGTAAACTAGGATTTTTGCCATATCTGTGCAAATTTAGTGTCAGTTTAATTTTATAAGTCACATAAGTGTGAAACCCAAAACCATGCTGAGATTTGTATACAACCTGATCACCACATGCAAAATCAATTATTGCACAGCAGAGCTTAATTTACTCACACAACTATAACAAACAATTCACACCAAACTTATTCAGGACTAGAGATGTGTCGTTCTGTTATGAACTAATCTTTTGTAAGTCTCGGAAATATGGAGTCAGCTAAGTGAATGATTCGTGCCTTTTTCCTTGGGCCCTGCATGCATGCTTGCCATGGATTTGCCCCTCGCTGCATGCACAGCTCACTCCTTGAATTCCACGGCATGCAGCGCACTCTCTGCGATTTTTCCTATGCTCAGCACTACTGCACGTACTTCCGTGCTTGTGTGACAGAACTACAGGCCAGCACTCCAACACCCAGCATGCATTGTGGCCCGCATAAGCGGAAGCTTGATTACTCTCGGCTGTTCAGTATTGGGATTGATTATAGACGCTATATAAGTGTCTGATTATGGGTCATCCATGTTATGCCTGTTCTGCCTGATTATTGGACCTTTGCCTGCCTGACTAGTTTTGGGATTATTCATGTGGTTTGTTTAAATAAACTGTTTTATTTGCACTTGATTTATTTGCAACCTGACATATCGCCACGCCATGTTTGGATTTTCCCCTCACTGCATGCACAGTGCGCTCCTTGAATTCCACCACATGCAGTGCCCTCTCAGAGAGTCCATTCCAGTTCCAGGCAGCCTACCTGCTTTCAAGCCGATTCCCATAGGACTCGAATCACCACGAACAGTCTTGCACTCTAAACTTCACCCAAGTATTCAAGTGTTTTAGTTGTAATTGCACTATACAGTGTGACCCAAATGAGGACGGGATCCCTTTTGAGCCTGGTTCCTCTCAAGGTTCCTTCTTCTTGTCGTCTCAGGGAGTTTTTCCTCATCGCCGTCGCCACATTAGGGATATATATAGATAAATGTATAGATTCATAAGTTTATATTCAGAATTTATATACTTCTGTGACGCTGCTTTGTGACGATGTCTGCTGTTAAAAGCGCTATACAAATAAAATTGAATTGAATTGAATTGAATTGAATTGAACAGCAACTGTATTGTTATCAAAATTAAAATACATCCTGACCCACCAACTTGCCCCTGGAAGTCCACCAAGGCTCATGCGCTTTTAAAAAATGAGACTTAGTTTAGAATTTGTGTGCATATATTAAAACAGTTAAGGGCTTATTATTCGCAAGTGGAGTTTAGACTATGTCTGTGTTACTGAAGTAGTGCTATGGAGTCTGAACAGGTCTAAATATTCTAGTTTCATCTTTTATATTTGCCAGTAATTAGACAAGCAAGGGTAAATAAAATAAAAAAGAAACATCTGTGAACGATAGTCTGTGAAAACTTCCCTTTCTGTTACTAGTGTTTTGTCTGATGTACTGCCTTAAGGTAGATAATTTACAAGTACATGTGACTGGATAACCTGCATGGGCAGATCTGCGTCTGAAGTGTGTGCAGTTGAGAATGTCTTCAGAAATATAAACCTTATTAGAGGGGCTTCAAATAGCTTACAGTTACAGCAAATTTTGTGATAACAAGCCATTTAGCGGAAAAAAGAAAAAGAATGGTTAAAAATGTCTTCCTCTTTTTTCCTCTTTCTCTCCACCTAATCTTCATTCAGCAATGGTGTCCACCTTAAATAAGACGGCACGTCCTGTCAGTGCTCCAATCATGTCTCCTATCTCCATTGGTGATCCAGCTCCTTCTCCCATGGTGACTTCTGCTGTACAGGTGGAGCACAAAGAGTTGGTGACTCCCACAAGTCCACCATCTCCCTCAGGAGAGAACAAGGTTGAGGTAAAGGCAGAGAGCTGTGTGACTGGGACCTTCAAAATGCAAAGTGTTGCACTTGAGGACTCGTCTGAGATCAAGGTACATAATAGTTAGATACCTCTAATTTCAGGTTGATACAAAATCCCTATAACACTATTCAGTTCTAATGAATAGACTTCTACCACATCTAACAATAATATTATTGCTTATTTATGAAAATGCAATAAATATACATATATATATATAGTGCTGTTGAATTCTTGAATCTGTAAGAATAATAAATTAATAAATGAAAAAGTTGTTATTTAGCTAAGAAAAGAATTAGAGCTGATATGGTCAATTTTACTGTAAGATGTTATTTAACATTTATGGAAGGAATCTGCAGTGTCAGTGCTTTGTAGCGGTCAGAGATGAAACTGTAATGAAGTTCTGTATCACGCCTCCTAACCATCAGGGGTGATGTTTAACACCTGAACATCTTCTAGTGTGCATGTGCACCATGCTGATACCTCCTAAAAAGTCTTGAAATGGCTGAAATGGATTTGAACCCTACTATTCTGTACTAATCCCACAGAGTGGGCTGAGGCATTTTTTACTCCAGCTGATAAATAATTTTTAGACACTCTACTGCATCATGCCCAAGTTTCAGTTACGCTGATGGATTTAGGTCGGCCTGGGCAGCATGCCTACTGCAGCATGTCACCAGTGGCTTTAGCCTTCATATTAGACAGCCCCTTTGATGCCCAAGCACTCGAAATGCAGACGTAAAGCTGAAATTCTGAGGTTTTACGACGTTGCAGATGGCATGAACAGACAATTTGCTAACAGTTTTTCTGCTCACATTGGAACAGTCACTCCAATCCACAGCTATTGATGCCTCTGCGACAGAGCTGATGGAAACCTCACTCCTGGCAGTGGGAAACCTGGGCGGCTTTCCACCAGTTTGGTTATTAATGGCACCAGGCATTAATTGTCCACTGGGCAGCAACTCCATCAGACTTTCAGTGTGTGACACTCAGTTCTGATGACAAAGCTGCAGGAGTATACATTTCAATACCCAGACTGCAGTGCTCAGGTGTTGGAAAGTTTCCAGTCCCATCAAGAAGCCACCCTGTTCCAAGAACTTTGTTTCCTCTTGGACAGAGGCAAAATGGGAAGAGTAGACCCTAGGGCCAGAACATAGGGTTAAACTCCAAATACGTCTTAGTTCAGAAGAAGGATGTTGGTCCAAGTCTGATTTTTCTGTTGTGTATCAGGCTATCAGATATTACTTATGTTATGCAGCCCAAGACCCTCCAGTGTTTTTGGAGCTTTCCTGTCAGGAATATTCAATATCCTACCTTTCTCTAGAGCCATGGGAGTTGCATGCAGTTTGCCCTGACTTTGACGGGTGGAGTCATAAGGATATTTCCGTACTTGGATGATATTTTTTCCCACCAGGAAACAGACCATCAGGACACATCCACCCTCCTTGCTCATGGTGAACTGGGAAAATACCCTAGTACCGAAGCATATCATACAATTCACCACCATGAAGATAGATTCATTAGGAATGCTAGCTACCCTGTTGCCCCAGTGTGTGCAATTAAACCCCAAATGCAACAGACAGAAATGCATCCTTGGTTCAATGAGAGGGTCACAATATCCAGCTCTGTGGAGGCATAACGCTTTTCTAAAAAAAACGGCACAAAAGACAAAGCCTGTTAGAACTGAGTGTGACATGGCTGGACCTCAGGTTCCATTGCTGATCTTACTAGTGGTTGTGAGAAAACACCCTCAGATATACAATATCAGATAGAAATCAGATGCAAATGGGCAACTCTGTGCCCTGATATGTTCAGTCAGGCTGTATGCAGGAGTGTGTGCATGTGTGTGTGTGTGTGAGAGAGAGAAACAGAAAGAGATACCAGGGTGGGTAATCATGTGCCCCTGCAGATGTTTGTTCGGCGTGAGTGGCGGCAGCGTGATGCCCTGGCAGTGACGACCTCTAACAGGGAGAAAAAGAGTCAGGTGTGTGCTTCAGTTTCAGAAGCTACACTGGATGGATAGCAAGAACTGAGAACATGAACTTTTACTGAGCCCTTAAACTTACTGTACTGTGCAAAGTCTTTTTATATATATATATATTGAATATTAATTGTTTTAGAAGCAGTGAAAAATTCTTCAGCAAAATCTTTGACTGTAAGTATTCATTGATGACCTTTTGTTACAAAAATTGCGATGAAATCTCTTTACATTATGCCCTGACGAGTAAAGATGTGGGGACATCCTAGCTTAGGGAATCTGGCTCACTACGCTTGCTAACAGCTTTCAGAATACTCCTGGATTCTAACAGGTATGAGTCAGGATACACGCTCGGTATTGGGCTGAGCCAAGTAACACTCTTGTATGAAAATAGCATCAATGCAGTGTACAAAATGACATCTTCACTTTATAACCAGCGAAAGAATAAAATAGTTACTACAGGCTAACTCCACAGAACGTCTGTATAACAACAACATCAGCAATCAGGTCTCCAAAGAAACTAAACTTCCAGCAATCCCCCTCATGTTCAGCTTAACAATAAATATCGGGAAACTGTCTGAAAAATTGTGGCTAAAACATTGACTGAAATTAGAGTTCCTTTTATTAAATCTTGACTAAACAAAACAAAAACCTAAAATTTGACTAAAATGCAGCTACTTATTTCAGTAAGAGACTTGAACCTAAACTAAATAAATTCTTGTCAAAATGAGCATTTCATTTCCAAAAAAATGTACATTTTACAGGAAAATGTTTGTACATCAGTGAAGAATTAACATAACACCTAACAAACCTCTTTCAGACTTTTCACTTTTCATTTAAAAGGAAGAATGAAGTTTTACCTCTGTTCGGTTATGCCAGGTTTTGAAAAAAGAAAACAGTCGAAGTGTCCAGAAGAATTGTTGCAGGTTCTCCAAGATGCTTAGAAAAACTTCCCAACCAGTTTTCTGATAAAAATTGTACAACATGTAGCTGAGACTACTGATGATTTTTTAAATTTTTTTTTAAAGACAAAGTGTTGTGACTTATTAGTTTATTACAGGTTACTGCTCTATATTATTGACGGCATCTTTCATTTACAGCATTTCTCTCCATGTGACTTAGACTTTTGCACAGTACTGTAAGCCATTTGGCAAATGTATTTGTTTAACACAGTGTAAATCTTGATCACATGAAGGTCTACAGTATGTACATGTTAATGGAGATTGAATGTATGTGAGGGGCTCTAACATGGCTGTCTGTTCCCTCCCCTTTGGGGCTTGTACAGCCCCCACACATGATGGTGCGAATGCGCAAGGTTGGAACTTTCAGGGTTACAGCATGACGAAGAAGCAACCTTCCTCATCTTCACTGTTGTTACTTGTCTTCTACTGCAAAATAGAGATTATTCATCAATTTTTTTTTATTTTGTTATCTACTGTGGCTGTGTCTGGCTTTCTTCTTGTTTGTATAACAGTGTCTGTACAAGCTAACTCTTCATGGCTGCTCGTTGCTCTTCATTGTGGTTAGAATGTAATGAACGATTAAAGGTGCTGTGAATGGTCTCTGCATGTGCTTATATTTACTGCCTGCTTCAATATAAAGGAAGAGCATGTTTGCGACAGTAAGAGTGGAATAATGTTTTGCCTGTGGATTTGGGCATGTACATGGGGCTGGGGTTGGGAGGGCCATTTTAAGTTCTAATTGTAGAACTACTTTGCATAATGGTGCTGATCAGCAGTAGTGTGATGAGAGGCATATGTGCATTTAATTTTTGTAACCTAGCAAGTCATAGTTCCTTCTAATGAAACCACAGGATCAATTTCTCCCGTGGAAAACTGAACGCTAGCATTATACAAAAATTGTTACTGACTCAAGTGTTTAACTGAACTACAGAACCTGTCTATAAGAGACAAATGACAAACAAACAAATAAACAATGTAAATAAAATGAGACACACTACTAGCCATGAGCTAATGAATAAGGGCAACTGAACGATGACCTATGAAGAATAAATATGCAAACATTAAGCCGTAGAAACACTTCACCTCTAGCTTTCCTACTGGACATTTTCTACACATAATTATGCTGTATCTACAATTCATCACCATGCAGTCCAGTGTTCCCTCCTGCCTCTGCACCTTACACCTTTTCACTCCTGCACATTTTCATTTCACTTGACACTGTGACCACATCTCTCATCCACGTCACTCTGAATGCTCCTGCAGGTCAAACAGCCTGTGATTTCTCTGTAATGACTCTTCCGGACTCTTGGCAAGCTGTGAACACTTGCTTTTCTTTCTGTTTTTGTTCTTCGCAGAAAAGAGCTAAGAAAATCGAGGGCGAAACTCTTTATACTAGACACAGCAATTTAATGTTGGAGGTTTGTATCAGGAGATTGTCCTGTTTCGCGCTTTACCTGCTCTCTCTCTCTCTCTCTCTAGCATGTCTTATTGCATGTAGGTTTCTGTCTCACATCTCTTTGCATTGACTCAAGCATTTTTCTTAGTTCTTTTCACTATGTTGTTGTTGTTGTTTTTTGTTTGTTTTCTATAGCTTGATCCAAAACACTTTGCATGCACAATTTATCTCAATAATTCTAAAGCAAGTATCTCTTTCCTTCCTGATATTCTCTTACATTTAAATGTTGAAGATAAATTGCTTAAATATCTGATTGGGAATTATTTAATAAATGTCAAATCATTTTATTTTTTTGATTAATATCTGCTCTGGAGTCAGAACGTCTCTTTGTCACCACAAGAGGGCAGCATAACAATGACTATATACTAAACGAAAAACATCAATCTGAACATAGCTGCCTCTCACTTAGTGTCCATTATCTATTGTTCCCAGTCAGATATTTTTAATATGATTGACAGTCACATTTAATTCTATTTCCATTCTTGTAATCAACTGTCTTACCTTCATCAAAACCAGGAAATAGAAGAAACTGAACTAACAACTCTGAACCCTGTGATCATACTCTCACCTCTGAGTTAATATAAAGATATCCACCCTTTTATCACGTTATTACCATGATGTGATTAGCTTTAATCCGTATATATGTCAGCATATTCAGGGATCCTGTGTCACGCTACCTGGAGTAACCCGTTGCTTTGTGTGCAACATCTTGTCCATCCACTCTGGGACACTCACATACATGTCACATGTGCACCTCCTCCTGCATCACAGTATATCACTTAATTGAAGAATCTAAGATGGCAATAAATCATGTAATACACAAAGTAATACAGATATCACAGCTGTGTGCTGGAACACAGAAAGTCATTAACAGAGCTGATGTAGAGGATCAGATTAAATTGAGGCCAGCAGGAGAGAGCCACAGTGTGGGATCGCATGTGAGTGTTTTACTGAACCACAATTCCCCACATCTTCTGTGGACTAATGTGGCACATTTTGTCTTTTCTTTTAGTCACTTTTTTTTGTCTGCTTCGGTGCGATTAGTGTCAAGATGTAAATTTTAAATATTCATAAATAATATGATCTTAAACCTGGCTTGACCTGGTGCTGAGCCTTCCACTGAAAAAGCAACACTTAGAAATGCATTCATCAATTCTGGAGAAAGATAGATTCTGGAAAAGATAAGAGATTGTTGATATTCGAACTCAACAGCTAAAGAAATACACACCTCCTCCCTTCAGGGCTCCTTCAGAAGCTCCGCCCCCATATTCATAGACACATTGCTGTCCTGCTGTCCTGTGATTGGCTGGAATAGTGTTGTGTTGCCCGGTCTGAGCTACTTTGTTTCCCTGTTTACAGAGCCAGGGCCGTGTACGAGCAGCGGATTTTTTTCAGCACACACAGAACGGGCAGCTAGCGGACCATAAGAAGATATTCACTGAATTTAACAAAAAGTGTATTGGATTAGAATTGATGACAGCACTTTTAATGCTCCAAAAGAAAACTACTGTAGTATAGTGAGGGCTGGCAGACAATTTATGCTTTTTTGGGTCGTATTCAGAGCTAACGACTTAATTCCAAACCTTACATCAATATTTCCACCAGGACAGTACTCTGAAACAGGTTTCACATGTGCTTGACACTTGACTTGCATGTGCAAGTCACTTGTGTGAAGTTCACAACTCCAGGGTTGTTTTGATAGCATCTTAACACAAGCCCTTTAACTCCAAAAATAAAAATCAGGGATAGAAAATGCGGGCTGAAGAAACAGATAGCATTTTTTGCTGTCAAATATTGTACAATGTAGGAATATAGCAAAAAGTGCGGATGACAGGCCCTCGCACCTTCGGTGCTATCACCAGATTAACACAACACAACAATTAAATTAGTTCGTTTGGACTAAGCTGAAATGGGTGGGGGAAAAAACACTCTTTCTGTTGCCAGTTGGTGGTGTTACACCAGAGAGTCACTCTGGGCATGTTGATGTCATCATAACCCTCATAACCAGAAACTATTGCAAATCTGACATGAATCTGACAGACCGTCTAGGAGGAGTATGTTAAAATGTAACGTGTCAAAACGCACAGAATATAAAATTCCTCACTTCCTGTTGGACAGTGCTAATACAATGTGTACAAATTTGTTCATCTTGGGGAGACCCACATGCCTACCAAATTTTGTGCCTGTAAGTGAAACTATATGCCAGGCACAAGAGTCAATGACATATGGTGGTGCTATAGAGTCACCATACAGGCCAAGCATCGTTCCCTGAGTAGCGGTCACCAGCAGTGACGTGTGTTTCAAATTTCATGAGTTTTCACCTTTGAGAACCACCTCGAAAATGGTCATGTTTTGAAAAAAAAAAACATTTTATATGAATGAGAAAAATAGTGAGCATTGAAATAAATCCAAGTCTAGTATATTGCCAAGATAATATGCTGCCATGCATGCATATTCCCAATTGTAATGACATTAATAACTTCACATTTGGTTTAACAAAATGGCTTCCATCATCTTTACTCAATAGTTACATCATCAATAGTTGATAATAGTTATAGACAATAGATGGAACAATAGTTCCATCATCTTTACTCAATAATAAGCACATGCTGTTATTTTCATTTTTATTTTTATTATTTTTTTTATATCGTGCACCAACAGTTAATTATGCCCACAGATTAACCCTTTCTCTCAGTACCCTAGCGATCGACTTATCAGACATTTTCAATAAGTATAAATGAATGAATTATTTTATCACTGCAAGTCTTTAATGTGGTTAGTCAGAACACTGTTGGGTTTCTGTGTGTGGAGTAGCGTGACTCTGTGTTTAACTGCTGGTGAGCAGGGTGATGGGAAAGGGGAGGGTTGTGAGCCCTTACACCGCTCCACAATAACACTGGTACAGAGACAAAACAAACAGCACAACTAAAGCTTTTTAGACAGTGAAACACCATATTCAACTGCCACAATAAACTTATGATATTAAATCTAGCAGACTAGTTCAAATAGAAATACGTCTGAAAAACTGCAACTTATCAAAACCCTGAGTGTCAATGTGCTTTCATATGAGCCATTAACCCCTACTGGGGAGTGTGACATCACAAATCAATTGAATGCTGAACACAGGCAGAAATTGCATTTTTCTGGCAAAAGAGATAATGAAACCATAAGATACTAAAAAATGTACAAGAAATCACAATGACAAATTAATAAAACAATATCAGTGTTTGGGATAGTATGAAGTGCTCTCTACTCTGAATATGGCCCTGTGTGCATAATCATTTTTATATACAGCTTACAGAAACTTTAGCATTAAGGGAAAAGGAAAGCAGTTGAAATGAAGGCAGCGGTGCCCCAGTAGCACATGGCCAATCTGTTCAGCGTTCTTCAGTCGTGTGTAATTTACTGGTAATTTAATGTGAGCAGCTTGTGTATTGTAAATGGTATTTCAGTGTTCAGTGTAATGTTTAAAAACTGATCAGCAAGACAGCAGCAGCATGTGACCATAGATTTTTGTGGGGCAGGATGAAATGGTGGGTCAGAAAATGCCAAAATCTAAATGTGCAAAGCTCACAGACACACCAAGACTCCCACCAAATACTTATCAATTAAACAGTTTTTAGTTTGAAATAATTCAGAGGACATGTAAATACTTGATATTTTTTCTGTAGATAGTCACTTTAAAATGAGCAGAAATAAAATCTTATTCTAATATCCCATCCATATGGGAAGTACACTACCAGTCAAAAGTTTGGACACCCCTACTCTTTTTCATAGGTTTTTCTTTTTTTTTTTTTCCTTTCTACGTTGTAAAATATTACTGAATACATCAAAACTATGAAGCAACACGTACGGCATATACTGAATTATGTGGTAAAAAAAAAAGTGTAACAAAAAAACAAAATATGTTTCATATTTTAGATTCTTCAAAGTAGCCACCATTTACCGTGATGATACAATCGGCATTAT
>JAQMYM010004808.1:0-7500 GCA_030014255.1 Parauchenoglanis ngamensis
GTAGTTGTACTAATAGGAAGAGTATTAGTAGATGAGAATTATTAGGAGTAGGGGTATTATTAGTTGTAGTAGCAGTAGGAATATTAGTAGTAGTTGTACTAGTAGGAAGAGTAATAGGAGTATTAGTAGTAGTAGTAGATGAGAATTATTAGGAGTAGGGGTATTAGTTGTAGTAGCAGTAGGAATATTAGTAGTAGTAGTTGTACTAATAGGAAGAGTATTAGTAGATGAGAATTATTAGGAGTAGGGGTATTATTAGTTGTAGTAGCAGTAAGAATATTATTAGTGGTAGTTGTAGGATTATTATTAGTAAGATAAGAAAAATTAGTAGTAGGAAGAGTAATTATTATTAGTAATAGTATTAGAAGTTGGGAGTAGTAGTTGTATTGGTAGTTGGAGGCTTATGACTAGTAGTTGGAGTAGGCATAGTGGTAGTTGGAGTATTATTAGGGGTGGTAGTAGTACTGGTATTAATAAGAGTATGAATAGTAGTATTAGTACTGCCTCATGGGAAGTTTTATCTGGCACATTTACACGTCTTGGACATTTACACAAATTGTTTTGTGAGATGTTTACATATCTTTTATGTAGAGATAGGCTCCCTCTACTTAATAGATTTATACTAGATTATTAGTTTTTTTTCACTGTGTTTATCTATCTATCTGTCAGATGTTACTAGCTTCTGGTATACAGAATATTCAACACCAACACTCAATTCTTACAAATTCCCATGGTATTAGAGGAATAAGACTTCAGGACATGATGTTGTAGGAAAATAATCAACTTCATGGTGATAAGAGTAACTCCTCATTGGCTCAGGACGCATCACACCACCCTGTCATTGATTATCTTCCTCTAACCGCACACCGCAAGTGTTTTATTTTATTACTCCATATGAAATACAGCAGATGATGAGTCAGAGATTATGTCCTGAGCTGTTCATCTCGCCAGATTCAGAAAGAGAAATTTAAACTATACTACGTTTTGTGATGTTGCAGCAAAAAAAAAAAAAAAACCACTGGGGAGATTAGATTAGATAATCACACAAACTTGACATTTTACAGGTACTTTGGAAGCTGGTGGCTTTTTTGGTTTACAATGTGTCACACACTGAGTCAGCTTTCAGAAATTTCCACACCGGTAATTATAACTTCATGGAGAAAGGAAAAAAGAAACAAACAAAACCCCGTCCGCATTATTGCTTTTTATTAGTCGGAAACTTCCCATTATTGCGGAAACATTATCCGTGCTATGAGTATTATCCATGGCAGGTGATTATCAGCATATCTACAATGACTACACTTGTCTTGTATGGTGTATAAAGTGTAAATTGTCTTGCCGCCAATATACCTAGCAAAGCCAGATATACGGTGTGTGTGTGTGTGTGTGTGTATATATATATATATATAAGTGGACACCGTTACTAAACTGTTGGATTAATTGACCAAGCTCAAACTTAGAAAAAATTTGATCTCTATAAGGTTGTTCTTTATTCAAGGAGAGAAAAGAAGCTCCATTAGTGCTGTTTGGTTTTTTTTTTTCCTTCCCTTTGACTTGTTCTTGAATATAATAGTTGCTAAAAGATATCTTAGGCTTTTCAACATCTGGACTGATATCATCAAACTATTGATTTATGAGCAGGGGAAAATTTTTTTAGGCGAGAGACATACTGTAAAATAAATCCCATGGCTCTAACTCGTCTCATTATTCTAGCTATGTAATGGAGAGCTTTTTATTCTTTAACCCTCCACTGACTTGAACACGTCAGATTTCAGTTGACTTGCTTTCAGTTGGATTAAATTCATTCGGTGCAAGGGGCTGGTCGAAAAGACACAATAAACATAATAACTCTGATAATAGTGCGGTGTGATTTGCAGCGAATAAAGAAAATCACAGACTCCGTCTGTAAAGCCACTGATTTGGAGATGATTTCTCCATGGCTCTATTATATTGTAAATCCATTGTACTCTGACATTTAGCCAAGACCAACGGCCTGATCTGATTTCTGAAGAACCAAAGTACTGATTTCTAAATGATTCCTCCTTCTGATTACTGCTGCTATTAGTATCTATTGAACATGAATCTGTGGACTTTTCTACCTATAAGATAAAAAAAAAAAAGTGTTCTCCAACTTTCTAACAAAATTTCAAAACCACTTTCCGCATGAGGTGGACATTTTTTATATATATATATTCTTCTTTGCTCCAACACTGGACTCGCAAAGCCAGAATTGCTTATTGAAAGAGTTCCATTTTGTCTGTTATTAATCAGTAAGCAGCAGAACATGATCTAATCCCTTATCCAATGATTAAAACAACTAGACACTGTTATTAGCAAAGTATTGACTCAGTTTTGTAATGTACTGCCTCTTCATGTTGACTCGTTTAGCAAAGGCAGTATGAGTTCCAAAAACAAAAAAAAAAACCCAATGATCCGTGCATTTCTAAAGGATTTCCTGTAATTTCAGTGCATGTTATTGAACAAAGCCTCTGCCTTCTTTTGTGCAAGACAGAAAATAATTGTGCACTAATATTACAAAGGCTGCACAATGTGTCATTTGTGACTCATAATCGTAGCGTTAGCCTGATGATGAAGAAGCCTGCAATATGCAAAATATGTGGTGTGCAAATATTTAATTAGCACTATGTATTGCGAAATGTCACGGGTTCATCAGTATACCTTCTTCACAAGCTTCTGGACAGACTGGAACAAGACCAGGTGGTGGTTTTTTTTTGTTGTTTTTTTTAAATAATCAAACCAGTATGTCTGGTACCAATGTCCGTGCCACTATTAAAGTCACAGAGATCATACTTTTTCTTCATTCTGATGTTTGATGTGAACGCAACCTGAAGCTCTTGACTTGTATCTGCATGATTATTTGTCTTGCTCTGCTGTCACATGATTGGCTAATTAGATGACAGTACAGGCGTTCGTAATAAAGTGAGCGTATATCCGGTCCGATAACGATGGCATGCGAGCAGTGACCCTTTTTTGAAAACGATTTTAACATATTGTGCAGCGATAATTATAACCAAACTTACATTTTCATCGTAACCAGGAAGGTGAAGTATAGTGCGAATACTCTAAATCTGTGCATGGCTGTAATTTTAGTTAATAGAAATGTTCTGAACATTTCTTACCACCGGGACTTTTCATTAGTTCTGCAGATGAGCCGTGCAGCGTAGAAAAATGTATCACCACTGAGTCTCTGAGATTTAGGAATGTGATTTTTATCATTATGGAGGCTAAAAGTAATTCAGTGACCCCACCTTACAACAGTTCTGTGCAGCTATAGTTCGCATTACAATTACAGAACACAATGAAGTCCTAGACCGTTGGTAAGGAAAGAAAAGATGAGGCATGTTTTGCTCAAATCTTCCACGTATGACGCGTGAATGAAGGAAGAGTTCGAGATGGACTTCGACGGGATCCCGAACAGTGAGTTTGCGATGGTTTTGCAGCACAGAGAGCTACCAGGTAGTGGTCACATGCTTTCAGAACTAAAGGCAAGGGTGCGCCAGTTTCTTTGAAATTAATAAGGCAAATAAGCAGCTTGTCGTATTATAGAGAACCTGGAAAGTGGGAAATCCTGACGGTTTTGCCATGTCAGAAAACTTTACCCGGGACTGTTACAAACTACTGACGCTGGAGATGGCTCCTGTAAATGCATCCTTTCTTCTCACAGAAAAATAATGGAGCGTTCATCATACAAGTTTGCAACGATAGAAGCGAACGAGCACATTAATATGAACCTGCGATTGGAGGAACTACCATCGGTTCTAACAAATCAGAAACAAGAACTGAATTTAAACGTAGCTGGGAATTAAAGAGGCGGAAATGAGCTGTCCGAAATCAGATAACCATGTGATCTCTTCTTATTTTGTGACCTCTTTTGCAGCCCTGATATCAGTCAGGACTTGCTTATTTGGCGTTTCCATGCAGCATAGGGGACAGCGACCTAACTGACTGACTGGCTCTGGACTCCGATCTTTAAAGCTTTTGTGTGGATCGTGTCCTCTTTGAGTTCCGACTTGTTAGCACTGAAGGCAAACCCAGGATGGTTTTTTTTTTTTTCTTCGTGTGTCTGTCTGGGCGTCTAGCGAAAAACACTTGGTTATTATATAGCCGCAGGCAGTGCAGCAGCCGATGCAGGAGCATTACGTCATCGTGTTGTTGCAGCCTTGACGATAAAGGGTGTGTGTGGCACTCGGGCAAAAACACCATCCGCTCCCATTCTGAAATAAGTCTGGGACCAGTGAGTGCACAGGAGTAGAGTGTGTGTAAGAATAGCAAATAGAACCTGCACAGATCAGCATTTCTGGTTGCCTTTAAAACCTGGAGGAATTTTTCTTGTTGCTTCTTCTGATCACAAGAAAACAAGGGGGACTAATTATGTGGGGAAATGTGCATGAAATATAATTAGCTGTTTATTAGTTAGGAATTTTACATGGTTACTAAAACACCCTTACTGTGAGATGTAATTGAGGAAATGGTTCTGCCAGGCTGCTGGTCAGTCTGTAAAATCTTGTCTCTGAAGCTGTAGCAATAAAACGCCAAAATTGAACAAAAATATGTTCATTTCACCGCGCCTGGATCGTGGCTCCACATGGATGTTCCTTGACTTTAAATGTAACTGTAAATGGCTAAAAAGTGTGGGGGTTTTTCTCTACTACAGCACCTCGAACAGTAGTTCTAGCGGTATTGTAAATGATTACATAAATGTTAAATGGATTAAATGAATGCACTCGTTGTGATATGTTGGCGTTTCCATAGTAACCGATCGTTCAGCTCGGACGCTCCACACGAGCGAAGGCGAACAATAAATTGTTTTTTTTTTTAAGCGTGTTTTTATTTGACAATTGAAGAGTTGAGGTTTTCTGCTAGATGTTTGTTTAGAATTTATGGAAGGGAGTCTCCAGTGTCAGAGGACGAGCTGTGTTTTTCGTCCTGTTAACTTCAAGAGACAGAAAAAATGAACCGGGGGGGGGGGAAGGTAAGATATCTCTAGCTGCTATAACATAAGTGATAACAGGAAGTAACTTGTTTTCGTGGCTGTTTCCTAACATTAAATATAACTATAAACTATAAAAATGTACTAATAAATTAAAAACATTTAATTCTTGATACTGTCTAGAAACTGTTGTCCTGTATCTCGACCTGGATCGACTTTTTCCTCAGTGAAGTACAAAAGCTACCCAAAGACCGTTCTCCTAAATGAAGTCTTGAGACCTAAATGAAGAGTGTGAGAAATGATCATTTGAAATGCATGTGAACCGTGCATAAGGAACATCCTTTTTATTATTATTTTTCATCAAAGGTTGACCAGTTTTTTTGGGGATTTTTTGGGTCAAAAACTGTTTTGATGTTTTCGTGGGCAAAAGTGCTATTAATCCAGCCACCCGAGGATTTGTTTAGCCAGCCATGTCACCCACACACATCTCTAAATGTGCTCTGTTAGAACATGCTGCAATGTTGTTTTCATTCCCGGCCCTACCTGCACGCCGATGTTGTCACTAGATGCCTGAGCCGAGAGCATGTTGCTGCATAGACAGGAAAGATGTGCATGAGGCAGGAACGTTTCCTTCTCACTGTCAGGGGGAATATAATGCCGAATCTCTGCTAATTTGTGCTGATAATTGGTTATACAGAGTCTCATTAGTCTATATTTTACACCATATTGCTATTATGGATGCTTTAAAATATGCCTGTTATTTATTCAGGAGGAAATTGTGTAGGTGTAGGGACTATTTTAGGGTGGTGTTTGCACCTCTGAGGTAAATTTCCTTCCATTTTTAATTTTATTCCACTGAAATCCAAATCACTAAAGGGGAAAGGATGTGAAAGACTCACTTGCTTCGGATAGTGGTTCCTTTTTATGTATCAAAACTATTTTATCTATAACTATATATTAAAATGCAGAGCTGCCTTTTCGTCTCGATATATTTATTTTGATTAGTTGGCTGCGTACCTCTGACAAGGAGGTTGTTTCAGTACAGCTTTTGTTTGTTTGTCTGCTTGGCTGTAAGCAGGATTGTGCAAACTCTTACCAGCCTAATTTTCATGGAACTTGGTGGAAGCGTGTAGCATGGGCCAAGGAAGAACCCATTAAATTTCACATGCTGGTTTCGCTTTGGCGGTGGTCTGCTCTCAGCAGTGCCGTACATCCTAAAATCCAGTAGATGGCAGTAAGGTTCAGTAGTGACAAAATATAGCCAATGTAGAAATACTCCATTGGAAATATACACAGACATGTAAAGTGGTTGCAGATTTGCAGGTCATAGACAAGTCGAGTATTGTCCTTGGCACAAATGCCCAAGTCCTCTTGGAGTTTGGCTGATTTATTCTCTATTTACCTCTGTATCATAAAATGAGCTTTTAAGGTTATAGTTACCATAATATAAAAAATCAACAGTACATGTTAATCAAAACTGCAGATATTGTTACTGAGTCAAATATTCTTACTTTTAGCAAGTAAATGTTACACTTGCTTGTTACTATTTTGATTACAACATTTAAAAAATTTTAAATCAGAAAGCACTGTAGCCATAACAACGTTCTTCCCAATCCTAGCTATTGTTAGCTAACTAACTACAGCTCTCTAGATTGAATATCAGTAATAAAGTTCAGTGTTACAGTATTGATGAGGAGGTTGTTTGACTTTTCTGTAGAGCAGGAAGCAGAAAGGCAACAGACGAGGAGCTGCTTTTTGTGATTTTACTGCATAGAGCCAAAGTTAAACCAGAAAGTCTGGTTGCATACCAGTGAATGTCCCAAGCATAGAAAAGTTGTTATTTTTAATCAGACTGCAACAATGGATTTTTTTTTTTATTGTACGTATAGTTGAATTTGTGCTTATGTTCGCTCACTGATACTCCATCTGCCACCATTTTTCTCACTTCCCCTTCAACTTGACACGTGATTGGTCAAGAAGTATTACTGGCATTACTTGATTCTTTTCTGTGAAGTTTAACTTTGGAAACACCATTGCGACCAAAACTATTTTGAATCATGATCAGCAATTGTAAATGAACCACATTGGCATTGTAGTTGTAAAGACGCAACCCTGCATGTTGCTCTTATTAGAATAATTTCCTTCAACTTGCTCGGATGCTTTTTCATGGAGTCACAATGTTGTGTTAGATAGTTAATGTGTAACTGGCTCACTGGTTCTTTGGCAAAAGTTTTACAGGGTTGCAGATTTGCTAGGCTAATAATGAGGAGAATTAGGTAATGAGGTCAGTGGATGAGACTTACTGAGGATAAGCAGCATTTAACCCATTAAAATGTTGAGGATTATGTGTGCAACCATTACGCACCTTGTTTAACTAAAGTGAGTGGTGCTTGTCGTGTTTAATTAGCTATATTAGTAAATGTTATTGGAATTGCAGTTGCTATCAGGCTAAACATGTTGTTTTGCCTCAGATACTGGTCTCTAGATGTCTGTATCTGATCACAGGCTTGTGTTTTCTGTTTACTTTTGCAAAAACTTTTCTTTTGGTA
>JAQMYM010004809.1:0-12079 GCA_030014255.1 Parauchenoglanis ngamensis
TATATACTTTTGTGAAGCTGCTTTGAGACAATGTCTGTTGTTAAAAGCGCTATACAAATAAAATTGAATTGAATTATTTCCACGTAAGGGCTGTGGCAGCTCACACAGGGCAGAAAAAAAAACCTGGGATGCAATTGCTAAAAGTTTTTTTTTGGCCTGGTATGACTGCTGACCTCAACAAATGGGTAAATAAGAAAGCTATTTCAGCTACTAATAACAGTCTCTCCTCTACCATATTTTGACCATGTGTACTTCCACATCATACACAACTATATTCATCTTTAGGTATTCCTATCATTTTCAAAGCTGATCAATAACTTAAATATAATTGTTTAATACAGGTTTTAGAATGTGTAGCCTGCCAAGCTGCACAACAACTTATTAAACAGGAGGTGAAATACACTCCTATAAATGTATTAATAATTTCTTATCATACATTATCTTGTGCTAATATTGATTAAATTTAAACTAAAAACTAATGTTACACAGTAAATTGTAACATCATTGTCTAATACTGCTCACAGATCTGCAGGATGTTTTGGCAGAAAGGATGTTCATGTTCTTATTTCTAAAGTGGGACCCTATAAATTGTATTTTTGCGACATTGCAAGGATTGGTCCTAAGATGGAATTGGAGAGTGAGGACTTTTGTCATTGTAATGTATATTATAAAATATACATTACTGTTCTCTGTAATCAATAATGAACTGTTTACATGCAGGGTTGGGAGGGTTACTTTAAAACTGCATGCTGATACACTTACTAATTACCTGCTAAAAAATGTAGTCAGTAACTTCTTTTAATTACCACAAAATTTAAGTAATGTAACTGATTTCTTTCCATTACTTTTGGATTACCTCAATACCATATATATGTGGATGATGACAACATTTTCTCACCTGGAAGGCAGAACATGCACTGTACTGTGATGTTTATCCGCTTTTCTGATTTTAAGACAAAATAATCATGAAATTTCCACCCAGTGAGCACATTTCTTTCACTAGAGGCCATGATAATGAGTTGGTGACTAAGATTAGCTATGATTTCACTATTACAATTACTAAAAAAATTTCCCACTGATTATTCAATTGGTTTTATTTAAAAACAATTTTTTTTAAATATAATTTTATTTTATATATTTATTTGCAGCATTTTAATCAGCACTACTATAGACCTTTTTCTTAACACTTAACAACATTAGTGACATTTATAAGGTCATTTGAAAACAAGGCTAAAAGTGCTAATGTCGACCAAATGAATGTTGATACTCATTCAGTATAAGCATTATATATATTATATATATATATATATGAATGGTACTGAATAAACACTCAGACTAACTCAAGATGACCGTATGTAGCCTACATGGTATACTGCTTACCACACTTAAATTGCTTAATCACGTACCACACTTTTTTGCAGCTGTGTTTTTGCATTTCAAGCAATGATTTGTTCAAGTTTCAAGCAGACAAATTCAAAATAAATATAAAATAAATAATTGCTGCAGTGTATTCGCCCAAATGTATATTTTTTTGCTCACATGAATACTTAATTGTGTCATCTTCATTCACAGGTCATCAATACATACTTGACGGTGCTTGTGTGGCGATATAAAGAAAAAGGGCACAAAGCAGCGGTCAATGATTTCTTTGCCCTGACAGCAATGCGGGATCGCAAAACTATCCAGACTGCATGTATTTAGTGGAACAAATTAATTGAAAAAATTTTATACAAATTTGTTTGGTTAAGTGCTTTTAAATTATTCCAATCAAACTTCTCTTCAGTTCGCAGAAAAAAATTCTTAGTGGTGGCCCTGTTAGATTAAAAATCTTGTCCCTTATTCTGTCCTTTGACCTCTCTAACCCTGCTGCCATGGATTGTTGTTCTGGCATTCCTTTGCACAAATTTAGAGGTGTCCTGTTTTCTTTCCTGCCCTGTGATCCTCAGATAATTTAGGTCCTCTTGACATGACAGAATTGAATTGTTTAGGTTAAGCTATCATAAAGAACACTCCATGCTTATCTTATCTCATCATGAACTGATCAGCAGGGTACCATTCGTCTTTAGGTCATATAAACAAAAGCATCTGTTTCTTATCTGTTCCTTTGAGTAATGCACAAAAGTAATGCAGAACTACTAGACTTTCAGCAGTAAAATCAGACTGAGTTTAACACGACCATGTGTCAGTTGGCTCAATCTCCAAGCGCTTGTCACACGGAGGAAGAAGAGAGAGACGGTTACAGAGTCTGATAGAGACTGAACCTGATCGAAATTCTAACAATCAACCAATGTACTTAATACATATAGCTACATGTTTAAACATGTAGCTTTAAGAAGACTACACATAAAGACATAACATGATGGAGCGCAAGGATTGAAACAAGGAACACATCCAGTACCAGGTGATAATGTGTGACATAATCCAAATGTTGTTAGATAACGATAATGTTGTTGTGCTAATGAAGAGCGATCAGGAAATTACAGCGATCTGGATGTATTTCACAACTAATGATCAAAGCAAAGCAAGCTGCAAACTATAGCAGGAATTACAGCGTCCTACAAGTAGCCTGAGAAAACATTGTAAACATGAAACTTAGCATGAGGAGTTCATCACCAGCAATAAACAGCAGAACAACTTATAAAATAAAGGCTTTCATTCATAAAATTATTTAAATCTTTTCAGCATCAGTATCTGTGAACACCAAAATCTCACTCTGACAAAAAAGTGTTGATATAGCCATAATAATAATAATAATAATAATGAGAATATTAAATATAATAGTATATTGTTATATTGTTGCATTATGTTAGTATTAGTAGTAGTACTTTGTTTTAATAGTTACAATTTATTAATTACATAATAATCATGTAATAGACATGTAATAACATGTCCCAGACCACTGTAGAGCAGTCCATGCCGAGTGTTGTATAATCCATCAGTACTGTAATACACACAATCATTTACATTATTTTATTAATGCAGCAAATCAAAATAATTTAAAACTATAATAAATTCTCCTACATCCTGCACACACATTAGAATTTCCTGACCTGGTGTGTGGGTGTTGTAGTATGAGCAGAGGTGCATTCTGGGAAACGGAGCTTTATGCTGATTCTGACATTCACATTACAATGTGCTGGATCACGTGCTATTCTGTGTGCTGCTGAATGTGTGGAAACCATTTTGTTAAATTAACATAGTGATTAATGTGATAATTACAACTAACACTATTCACACAGTAATATACTAGTGATATACAAGACTCCTGTTTATTAGTCTATTTATTTTCATTTTAAAATGGTTTCTTGAATTTATTTTACATTGTATTACATTAAGAAGCAAACAAAAATATTTTTTTCTTCAGTCTGCATTTTCTATCCCTGATTATTTTCAGGTTTAAACAGGACCCAAAGCAGAGGCCAAATTTACTTAAGTGAAAGAAAACAAAGGCAAAGACTGAAATACAAATATCTGTGGATCAGTTTCTGAACGTCAGTGAGTCATTTGCTTTGCTGATTTGTTTAAACACTTTGCATGGATGCTTCACTGCACAATTCAGCATGTCGTGGACCAAGACTAACATCACAGGGAAAAGTAAAATTATAAAATTAACAAATACTGTATGCAAAAGGCAGATAACTATTGCCAGTATTTGTACATTATAAAACATCAAATGATGACAAAGATATTGTGGTGTTGGTGAAGAAGACATGAACAGCAAGCACTGTAAAACATTGTAATTGCTCATTTATTGGAACACTTACAGCACAGACTGAATGCCTGGTGGTTAGCCAGAGAGCTGGGGAAAACCATTCAAACATAAACCCACACCAAATAACAAACAGTATAATCCATAAAGTGGCACCGACAGCAACAGGATGTAGCATGCACATACAGGGCAAGGCCATTCGTGTGAAAGAAAACACAGCCAATATAATAAAATACAAATTGCTACTGATAAGTTTTTTAACACCAGTCAGTCATTTGCATGAGTATTTTGCTTAAACACTTTGTATGAATGCTTCACTGCACATTTCAGTAAACCATGTCTTAAACCAGTCACAGACTAAGAACAAATACAGTAGTTACAAATCTTAAATTTAGATTTTTTTGTAATAAGTACTTTGATGAAATGTTGATTTGAATGGAAATTATTTTATTATGGTCGGTTGCAAAATTCTGGTGACTTATTGCCTGGTGACTGTTGACAGACTTGGAACATGCCCACAGTGATGTTATGTGAAATAATTAGGTGTTTCAATTCTTTCAAACATCATACACCCTCATACATGTAACCCCACCAGGGGTGATCAAACCCCAGCGTGTGTCCAAGAGGCATGCTGCTGCCCCCACTCTTGTCCTCTTTTAGCCAGAGCCTCTTCGAGATTTTCTCTACTGCCTCTTAGTTGGAACTAATGGCTTCCATTCTGCTTAGCCCAGTAACGCCCTGAGACTGGCCTGCAAACCTCATACAGCCCACATTGATAGCATACACCTTGACATTCATCCTTTCCTGCCACAGTCCTCCAGATGCTTGCTTCCGTTCTCCTCCAAAGGTCCAGTGAACTCCAACAGGATTACCTGTTTGGTGCTCTGGATAATATCTGGTCTCATTGAAGTCTGGATGTCTTTTTATGCAACCAGAAAATATTGGCCTTTCAGAGATTCCTTTGAAAGAATTTTTCTGGGGTAGAATGAATGTACAGCATACATCTTTAATAGAAAAAAATAGAAGATTTAATTTATTTTGGGATTTCTGAAATCAACACAGGGTCAATATTATACCTACAGCACACCTAATATCTGGTTAAATGCTTTTGGTAGCCATCAACAAGCTTCTGCAGCATATCTGGCTCTTCTGGGCAGAATTGGTAGAGTTCAGTTAAATAGGTGTGTTTTCTGCACAGACCAGACTTTTAATCACAGTGCACATATTTTTGATATTGTTGAGGTCAGGACTTCTTAAGACTTCTTTAAGCTTAATGTTGTTCTGCTTTATCCACAGCCAGCTGTTATGTGTGTTTGGGGTCATTGTATGAGGTGCTGGCTTGATCGCAGTTCTGGCTAAAACTATACATTCACAAACTTTCTTCTTTAATCTTTATTTTTATCTTTTTTCCAGTCATTGCTGGGTGTTCAGGGTACTGAGGAAGGCCTGATACAGTTCTTCACTGAGGCACGGTGTTGCACCGGGGCAGTACAGAGGGAGAGGCACGGTGTTGCCCTGGGCAGTACAGAGGGAGAGGCACGGTGTTGCCCTGGGCAGTACAGAGGGAGAGGCACGGTGTTGCCCTGGGCAGAGTTGGATGCCCCACTCAGACTGGGAGGCATTAAGTGAAAATATTCGTGCTTTATAGCAGCCAGGCCATCTGCCGTTAGGGTTTAAATGCGCGTGCTTAAACGCGCCTACGGTAAAGGCTCGCGTAGCCCTCGGAAACAGAAAGAAACGGCTTTGACTTGTTTTAACAGCTTACTGTTAGTGAACTACTATTAATTTGTTCTGTTAGATTGAATGCAGAAATGCAGTGTACTGACTCTGTTTTAATGGTGAAAACCCAAAGATTTATGTGGATTTTGGCATCGATTTGAAAAACTTAATTTGGCCAAGTAAGTACCCTAGCTACATGTTAACAAATGTGAAAAGGCACGAGGCAGATTATTAGCATAGGAATTTTTGGCAAACAAATAAATTAAAACTAAATCATATGGCATTTAAATGGCTTTATATGCGACTAGGCGGGGCTTGGGTAGCTGTTCCTCTGAAGTGTCTTGTAATTGTCTGGTATCATGTGAAGAAGAATCTGGCTAAAAGTCACTTAGTTTTAGGTTGGATATTGGTCGGACATTCACTCGGGACTCAGCGCGGCTCCCCACACAGTTTCCCCCAGCGCTGACTGCAGGTATAAATTAGGGTATCATATAGTGTACATATTTTTACTGCTAATGTAAAAATAATTCATTTAACAAATATTTTAATAGAAGATAATTGAAATTTATACAACAGCTTCCATTTCATGTGACTGACTGACTCCAAATCAATGACAAATTGATCTGTATAACAGGGCCAGTTCAGTACTTCACCTTGGTACTAAGCACACTTAGAACTGCGCTCCCAGTCCGAGCAGGTCATCCAGCTCTCTGTTCTCCCAGGGGCAACATCGTCTCTCTAACATGAGTAAAGGACTGTATCACATCTTCATTACTCCAAGCACTTAGTAATGACCAGAGTAAAAGACAAAAGAAAAAAGTTTGCGAATATATAATAGCTGTTAGCCAGAACTGCGATCAGGTCCGATTTTTGGCAGGTGGCCTTTCCGATAGGCCTGTACTGAAACTGCTTCTGGATGTACTGAAATGTTCTCACGCACATACATGTGTGAAAAGCTTCACTCTTCCTATAAGTTAAAGTTTCATGCTGAAGCTTGTAAGAGTATTATGCTTGTTACATAAGCTTCACATGTGTCTGTATGAGAGTTTTATGTGTGTGTGAGCATTTCATATGTGTGTTTGTGTGAGCATGAGCATTTCATATGTGTGTGTGTAACAAAAGTCTGAATTATTTCCTAAAAGGCCCCTCATAGTCATTGTCCTGTTGGAACACACAATTATGTCCAAGTTTCAACCTTCTAGCTGATGGTTTGAGGTTCTGTGTGTTGTACAATCATTCTTCCCCGGAAACAGATCAGTTAAAAGAAATCATTCAAAGCCCGATACTGTCATAACATTTATGCCCATGATGAGTGCATGTAAACATCTGACCTCAACTGTAGCTCTTTGTTCCTCTTGGTTCCATAGCAGCTGGTGGGCAGCTTTGAGAGCTGCTATCAGCAGACAGGCTATGGAGTGTTAGTGCAAACTCAATGGCTCTCCGGTTGCTCTCTTACCTTATTGCCCTCTGGAGAGTGGTCAAAAATCAACTAAAACAGTCTAAGAAAGCGGTGGTAGGAAATCCCTCCCTGACACAAAGCCACTGCAACCCAGGTTAGCAGGTTGATTAACTGAGCAGTTTTGGTTTGCTCTGAAACTCCTTTTTTCAGAGGGTAGGATTACCGGTATACTTGTCCATGTGAGCTCAGAGCGGAGAAGCAAACTGAAGGTGTGCCAGCGATGCAGCTAATAGAGGCATCAGTGTGATGGTTAGCTGCACTAGCTTGGCATTTATCATGGATAGCTGTTGGTGTGCTCTCCAATGAGGCAGCCTGCTGCAGCCATTGTAATGATGAAGTGTTTTGACAGGCAGCAGAGATGGTTGCAGATGCAGAATGAAATGTTTTATTATAAAACATTTGTAAGACAAATCCAAAAATACAAGGCAAAGTTGGAAATATACAAACAAGCATGGCCAACATACAACTATGGCAGACAATGACTAGAATCAGAAACCAAGAAAGTAGACAAAGCTTAAAGTCAGTATAGCAATATCAATGTGTGCATCATCAGCATGATGGTGACTATGAAGATGAAAGAGTTGGGGTGTGTTGAATGTTGTAGTCCATAACAGACATGGTGTCTCTTGTACTTTTTGTGTGGAACTTAATGTCGCATGCACAGATCATGGCTAATACTTACTCAAGGTACCTGAATCCTTCATTAGCAGTGGACACATCAATGAGCAAGCAGCTCATCCAGGACCACCACACAGCAGCCCTTCAGCAGGTTGGCCAGAAACCACTCCAAGAACATAGACTGGGACATAAGAGAGCTCAAATGACATGAGCTGACCTGCTACGGCTCTACTTCCAATGTTAGGGTTAGGAGTTAACATTAGTGATAGAATTAAAGCAGTGATAATCTGCAGAACCATCTGCAGGGCCTCCGATCAGACATAATGTCCTTCTCCATTTCATGGACATACACCCATCACACACACATCTACATCTATGAAGGCCTGGACAGCTCTATTATTTTATTCATTTCAGCAGCACACACACACACACACCAAATCAGGACTTTCATGTACTGTACATATTGGGTATAGCACATATCAGATGCACTTGCATATTAATGTGTATTCTAAACAAAAATATTTTTTGCTGTTGCCTCTTCACTGTATTTTCCTACACTGTTGTGCATGTTAGCAGTGTCTTAGCAGTTAGCAGCATATGTGTCTTACGTATCTTATGTATCTTTGCGCTTTGTAATGTTTATAAAAAATTTCAATAAATGCAATAAAAAATTTCACTGCAGGAATTGTACTCTGTATATGACAGATATGGAGCATGAACCACCAGCTGCAATCTTTGTTCTAGCCAAAATATTACTTACGTGAGATCAGGGGAAGTTGCCTGGACTGTGTGTAGACTGGCTAATCTGCCATTTTTAATTATGAAAAAAGAACATGCTCATTTGCCCTATTATGAGTAATTATTACAATGATGATAATATTATTTTCCTGCATACCCTGCTCTAACAATTCAGTGCTCTTACACAAAATACATAAAGACTTCCAGGATTTATACAGCTGTCTAAATGTTTCTTCCCTTTGATATTTTTCATCTCATTGCTCACCCATGCTTCAGTCTGAATACCTCTGCAAGTCAAACATTTCTGATCACTGTCAATTTTTTTTCTCCTCAATTTGGTCTTGGAACTGAGACCCACTAACAAACTCTTCCATGTCACACAGCAACTACTAACAAAATACGTTGGTAAAAAAGACAAAACAACGCTCATACCACACAATTGGAGAAAATTGTTGCCCTGTCTGCGCTGTTGTCTGCTGCTCATCTACAGTATTGTGCACTTTCCCTTTCTGCTGTGTTTTCATTTTCTTAAAGAACACTTTTGTTTTTTCATCTAAAGACAATTATTAATAATTATTATTAAATTAACTAATGTTAATAAAAATATTATTAACTGAGTTTTACTAGTCTTAACTGCCCTAAATCAACTATTGTAAGTTAACAAATTAATTAAGAGTAACTGTAAGATAGAGGTATCTAAAGGCTCAGAGATCTTTAATAATATTTCTCTATGGATTTGATCTGATGGACAACGATCACACAGTCGGTTCAACAGAATAATATTTATTGAGTCCAAACACAAATTACAGGCAAGTAGAAATGCACAGAGGAAGAGTGAATCAATTAATAGGGAATTTCAAGAAGGTTTCCATTCCACTGGGAACAGACCTTTGAAAAACAGTTATGGATTAATAAGGAGTTCTAGCTCCAATTGTCATGAACAGACTGATGCTGGGGGACACAAATTCGGTTCAGCATTTTATTAAAATCACTCAGACAGAGGCATAGAAACATTAGGCAGAGATGAATGTCAAAATCAGGCAAGGTTCAGTCAATGTACAAACAGAGTAGGGCAGGTTAGGCAAAATCTCAGAGGCACTGAAACAAACAACAGTCACAACCAGAAATCAAACAGCAGAAGCATAATGGCTTGTCAGTAGCAAACACACAGGGAGCTGAACTAATGCTTTGCAAAGGGTGAGTTGTAAATGATCCACTTTTAAACAGTCCTGAGTGTGTGTGAGTGTGTGCGCACGCGCACGTGTGTGTATTAATTGACTGCACCTGCTGCTAATTAGAACTCTGGTGAGGCAGATCACCTACGTGAAGCAGGTCAGTCATCGGCGTGTGGAGGATCATGGGAATTGTAGTCAGAGTCACTTTGTTGCGAATACTGTTGAGCAGGAATGGGATGTAATATGTGCAGAGGGAGCCGAGCGAGCAGCTGCAGATATGACACCAAGTTTTTTTAATAAGTGGTTTAAGCAATAGAATAAGAGTGGCATGGTGTGATTATCAGGTTACCACCAAATACCTATAGAATCATAACAACACTGTTCAGGGTCAAACCTTATCAGCTCTGAATGTTATAAGCTTAATGTGTGGGACAAACAGAAAACTAGAGAGGTTAGTATAAAATCCCATGCAGAGGAGCTTGTGGAGATGTGAGGAGAGAAAGAGAAACAAAAAGATCAATGCGGCACTTTGTATATATCCTCAGACACAGCATACAAACAGGTCAAATGCAGGTGACTAAATAATAAATAATTTTACTCAAAATAGAAAATGAACTATATTTCCTGTTGTTTATTAAGCCCAGATGCTCAGTATCACTTTGTGTTGATTTTGCTTGTGCTCACTGAGGGGAGTTACAGTGACCGGCTCACATAGTCCAAGGCGCACTGGGCTGAAGAGGCTTGGCACACTGATGTGATTTGTGATCCAGGGAATGATGTGTCTTGGTGGGATTCTTGTGAATCCATTCATACCTGGGGAAAAATAAAAATCAAGATCTTGGTTTGAAGAGCACAGAAGGGTCTGGCTGCTTCATGTGTTACTCTAAACCTTTTAATGGCAGTTGGGTTCAACTTGAAAGTGAAAATAAGGTAATAAAAAAGGACAGATGACTGTGTTATTGCTGCTGTATATAGGGCCCAAGTACACATAAAAGACTATTGGCTTTTCCACTACGCTATTCCTGCATAGGGTGCGTCTTTTCATTCATTCATTTATTAAAATGCTGAACAAGAGAGAAAGAAACTTTTTTCCAAAGGGGTCTTAGGTGGAGTAATCCTCTCCCATCTTGCATACAATCCAGGAAGTGGTGGTGCCTGCTAGTGTTTTGTGGCAGCTTAAGTAACTACAACAGCAAGCAGAGGTCATCCATGTGATCTGCCTAAAATCACAGCATGGTTATGGTGCATTTAACCTTCAACTTTCTTTTTTCAGGACGTTTCAAATTGTATTGGCTGTACCCAATGTTTGTGCAATGGCTCTGATCAAATTTTCCTCTTTTCTCAGCTGCCAAATGTCTTGCTTTTCTCCCATGTACAGCTCTCTGGTCTTCTTGGTGGTTTATGCTTTTTTCTTTATAAAAATGTTCTTCCCTAATTTAGACATGGCCAAACATGGCTATCACTTTCTTTCTATAGGGTACATGACACCATCTTTTGCTGCTCATGCAGCACCAGGGGTGGTGTAACAGACCCCCATGATTGACTGATGTTTCTGTATAGACAGGGAGAGCAAGTATGCCACTCCTCCTTGGCATAAGCCAATTTTGCTCTCGAGCTCCCAGTCACGGATGACTACGGTATCATCAGGATTCAAACTCTCGAACTCTGGATGACAGGTTTATCCTTTTATAACTACAAATGCAGTCTTCACAGGTGAAACCCAGGGCTCACACCAAGAGTAGGCATTCAAATCTGTAATTTATTTAAACAGTCAATCTGACAGGGCACATAAACACCTGTCAGTCATGTGTTTTAATATTTTTGATCACCTAAAAATGAGTGGGTTCAAATAAAAATATCTGCCATGTACAAGTTCAATGTTCATATTATCTTTTGTTCTCAAACCCAAATGTGTTCAGTGTAAAGCAAAAACAAAAGAAATTGGCCTCGCAGTTCCAATACTTTTGAGGGGACTGTTTGTCTGGACCTGATACAGATGGTCAAATGAATGCTTAAACAGGGTTTAAATTTACCCAAGAGAAAAAATAAAGCCAATCCAGAACATGGAAATTGGTGTAGACTTCTCTGAGCAGAATTTGCTAGCACAATGAGGCACTTGGTTTGATGTTTTGCTTAAACTCTTTGCATGGATGCCTCACTAAACTGCAGCACATCTCAGAACAAGCCTGGTATATCAGAGTAAGGCCAGACTTGTCAGAAGGCCAGAATGTCTGCCAGACATTCACTCCCACCCCAACTCCTTCACGTCACACTAAGGGTTCCACCTCACTGGCACGTTTTTCCAATCTAGCTACAGATGAGATCCTACAAGTCATCTCCTCATGTAACCCTACCACCTGTCCACTGGATCCTATTCCTTCCACAGTGCTCCAGACCATCTCTCAAGACCTTATCCTCTTCATCACCACACTCATAAACAGCTCCATAACTTCTGGTAACGTACCTTCAGCATTCAAAAGACCCAGGGTTATTCCCATCCTGAAGAAACCCACTCTGGATCCCTCAGACCTCAGCAACTACCGACCAGTATCACTGCTCTCTTTTCTTTCTAAAATCCTTGAATGCACTGTCTACAATCAACTCTCTCTCTATCTCTCGGAGAACAACCTACAGGATCCTAATCAGTCTGGTTTCAAAGCG
>JAQMYM010004810.1:0-12078 GCA_030014255.1 Parauchenoglanis ngamensis
TTGAATGTATTAAGAACCGTTAAGTCTTGTGTAAGTTATTTTTATGTTTATATGCTAAGCTAATGCACGATACTAGCTAGTGAGGTAATGTGTTGTGTTTGTGTTCTGTCTAGCGCTTACGTTGGTTCATTAATTGGTAAAGGCAAGGATTTTAATAAATCAATTAAACCATCAGCTGAGACTTGACCATCTTTCGGTGGGCACGCTACAAAGTGAGTCCTGTTCCTGGCCTCACACTTGGTGAGGTTCAATGCATTTGGATGAGTGCAGCCCACCCAGCTCTCTCCAACAAGCAGGAGGACCTGTAGACCTCTCATAACCTGCTGGTGGGGAAGTGAGTGATGGTGCACCTGCATGCTCTCCAAAAGCTGGTAACATCTTTGCTGCAGGGGGCACCATGCACTGACATTTGGCCTGGCACAGGAAAGGGCCAGGGTCACATGCAGAAGGGTTCAAGCCACCACAGTCCCTGGCTCCTGCTGATGCCTCTGAGAAAGTATTATGGATGGAACAGCAGGTGAGGATCTCCACCGGTCACAGAAGTGGCAGCCTCGCGACTTCGAGCGGGCAGAGTGGAGCCAGCTTGATAGTAGCAATGTACAGAAGAGACTTTTATTGTTTTTTATTTATTTATTCATTGCTTTTATCCATATGTGAAGCTCTTTCTTAACTCATACATATACTGTTACAAACATTATTTTAAATTAAAAGATGGCATTTATTTATTTATTCATGGGTGGAGACCTCTATATAGGTGGTCAGAGAAAAGATGCAAGTGATGGCTATGGATAGATGGATTTGGAAATGACAGAGAAGCAAGGTGATCCTTCACTTACAGACCAGGTTACACAGACACAGAATCAGGGCTTTATCTCACAGCATAAGTAAAGCACAAACTACTACTATGAGTTGTTAAGCCATACTCACTTATGCTGCAAGCTTTCTGCCCTTTATAGGTAGCCAACATCTCCTGGAGGGAATTTTCCTTAGCTGGCGGCCAATCAGGAGAAAGAAGTCTAGTGTGGAGATGAACTGGGCTCTCCCTATCTATTCAATGAGTTTGTCCACCTATGGCATGGAATAGCTGTCAAACTCAGAGACCTCGTTGAGATTCCAGAAGTCATGACAGGAAAGCCGAGGACAGGGGCAGGCTCCACCCAAGCCAGTTCAGCAGATTAAAGTGGTATAGTTCTGACTCAACTCTCTTACTGAATTGCTGCAGGTGGTAGTTGACGAGATCTACTTGTTTCACAACAGTTTAGGAGCCTTGCAGGACAGTGACAGGAACTTGCAGGAAGCGCTGGGGACAAAAAAGGGGACCTTGTCTCCCGTTTGGAACTTGCAGGGTTGAGTAGGCCAGTTGTATGCCCACTTTTGCTCTTCCTGGGCCGGCAGCATGTGTTCCCTCATGATGGGGCCAACCCTGTCAATTCAGTAATGCTCATGAATGCACTGACTGCTGCTAATTTAACTGCATTATAACAAAGATCCTTTACAAGCTAGAGGTAGTGAATGATGATAATGAACCTGCAACTGTACTTATGTATTCCCTCCTTTTTTGAAGGTGCCAATCATGAACATCTGTAATAAATAAATCTTTCTTTAAAACAAGTATGTCTCCTTTTTGACATTGCTTTTTAAGAATTGATTTAACCCTTTAACTACTAGAGGTGGCACCATTGGATCCAGTTGTGCATCAATTAGCATTTCTCATATTCACGCAAAAGAATTAGCAACTCCCACAAAATAAATATGCATTTCAGGGGGAAAAGCTTTACTACAAGCAAAAAACAACATTTTTACCTAGACAATACACAATTTATGGGCCTAAAAAGTGTGTTAAAGGGTTTTAAACATAAAATTATCAATATCATATGTTGATTTATGAGACTGAATGTGTACTATCTGATAATGAAATATTGGGAAAAAAAAGAACTGCCATAAATTACGGCACAGGAAAGGAACTACTTTTCCCTCCACTTTTTTACATGCACTGTCAAAATCCAAAGACAGTATACACTCCTGGGCAAAAAAATTAGGCAAACCCAATAATGCAAAACAATGAGCTTTTAATGGTCTCAACATGGGTCTCAATGGGGGGGCTGGAAACAGGGAAGTCAGTTACATAGTCTTCTGGTAAGCAAAGAAAAAATCCTGAAAAGATTGAAATGTTTAAATCATATAAAATTGAAACTAAATAGTCTGGGTGTTCAAAATTTTCCAAAATATCTTCTGTTTGAAGATATTTAACATTGAGTGGAACAACATGGACTCTTCTTTCTGTAAAAAGTCATCTGCAAGTTTACCCACAAGACTTCAATATTTAAAGGAAATCACAGGAAAAGCCGTCCCACACAAATTTACTTTATCTATTTGTTTAATTCTTGCTAATTTACCTGTCCAATGATTTGCTGTTAAGACCATTAGAAGCTTAATTTTTTTTGCAATATTGGGTTTGCCTAATTTTTTTTTGCCCAGGAGTGTATGTGGCTGGCTGTCCTAACAGATTCAAAAGTGAACCCAAAATGTCTCTGTGGACCTCTAGTGGCTGGCTGCAGTACAATTTTTAACCCCAGCCATTCCCAAGTTACTGAATGAAAACAGACCCAAACTTACATTTGAAGATAAATCTTCTCAAATTATTTTCAGGAGTAGTGTTCTGTCATTTTCCAAGTTCCTTTGTCCTTATAGGCCTGTCTCCTTCAGTATTTTGCCTTAGGATAAAAGTATTTTCTAGGAGTTTTGTGATGATTAATTGAAAAGGATTGGTTGATGAGGCAATGAAAGTTTTGTACATGACAGTTGAGCCTGTATGCAAGCACTTTCCAACATGCACCTAAAGCTCTTGACAGTTTTATAGCAAAGCTATGCTGTTTTCTCTTGTTAATTGTTTTAACAGACCCTCAGTGGCGTTATCTGCAGTTTTTACAGTATGTTGTTCATTTTTATAAGCTAGCTTGTTGCACTGGTATTGCTTTATTAATATTATATCTAGCAAACCAATGTGAAAGAATGAAATGATGGTGTAAACCCAGGCAGCTTACACTAGCTAAATTTCAATAACAACTTATTGACTGTGTGACCTTAGCTAACACTGCAAGTAGCTTATGAAGGTTAGGCCAGGGGTGTTCAATTTTGTTCTTCAAAACAGCACTATATTAAACAACATCAAAATACCTGAGGGCTGGTCACTCTATGCCAAAAATATTGTACATAAATTATTAACAATGCTAAATATGCAAAACATAAAAAATGACTAGCATATAAAACAATTTATATAAATTAAACTAGTTCATTTAATTTCAATGGAATAACTGTAGTACAGAATCAACTGACAATAAGATAATATACTAAAGGACACTTTAGCTAAATAGTTTTTCATAAATTCTGTTCACAGAATTCAGAATAATGTTTTCCATTCTTAACATTGCCAATAATTAGATCTAGCTAGCTAATTGTTCTAATTGTGTAATCTGTGCTGCCCTCACTCTAATAGAAATTTGCTTCTGCCAGGGTAGCTTCCGGCTACTTCATGTTTTCTGCCCTCTTGTTCATTGCAAAGCCCATGCTTTGTTTTATAATGTCCCTTCATATTAAATTCACATTAAATTCCTTAATTCCTCATATGAGGCACACACATTTGCTATGGCTCTCTATGAAAAAGAGTTCTGATTTCCAGTTCTCTTGAAATCATCTGTTCTCGCCGCTAACTTGGCAGCTCTTGGCTACAGCCATGACTATTAATTATTCATGTTGCATTGTAGCTAACTGTGTTAAAACAGTGTGATGCAACACAATGCAAGTTAAAGGTGCTGTTACCACTGTAAGGCGAAAAGAAAAATTGCAACTTATTGGCCAGTGGGCCACCTATTATACATTCTAAGAGAGTAGTCATGGGGCAATAAAAAGTCAGCCACATTTGGCTGCGGCGAGGCTTTGGACACTCCTGGGTCAGTCATTGCTCTTTTTTTTTAAAGCAAGCAACACATTAAAGGGTATAGATGATGCATGAATGGATGTTGCCTGCTTTGGTATTTTTTGTTTCCCTGATCTTCTTCTTTTAGGTGCAGTTTAATTTGGGTTGTTCCTTACTTTTGGTAGCAGGGCTGTCTCATGCCACGTTACACTGAGATAGATTAATAGTTCCCAATCAACTACTGATATAGCCAATTTTTCAAACTAATTTCTCCGGTGTTTGTTTGTTTTTTTTTGTTTTTTTTAAGATACCAATGTATTCTGCTGGCATCTTCTGCTGCTAGAAGTAAAAACCTATTTTAGACCACTGTCTAAGATTAAGTAGTACAGTATCTCTCATCAGTTTAGTGCATTAAACATTGTTGTTGACAAGAAACTACATAAGGTTAGGAATTTGCTGTGGCTAATGTTTGGTTAGATGTAGAATTTGCTTAGGATTAGATATGGGCTATAGTTTATGTTGGAACCTGGCCTGTTCCATCCTTTCTCAGTAAATACAGCAGAAAAAGTACAATTCAAATATGGCCCACTTTTTTTTATTTGTTTGTTTTACCGCCATTTTTCTCTTTTTTTAAAATGCAATTTCACATTAGCTCTTTTTTTGCAAGATATTATGGGAAAAAAAGATATTATAATAGTGGAGGCTGGTTTAAACCAATTTTAACCCTGAGCCAGATTACTGGTTCCCAATCATCTACAGACATAGCCATTGACAGCAGCTCCTCTCAGTCTGCTTAATCTCGTCTTCTTGTTGTGTATTTTGTTTTTTGTTGATTTTACTGTTTGCTTGTATTAAGAATAAAAGAAACTTAATCATATCCATAGCTTTACTTGTGTAGCTCCGGCTTTATCTCTTTAGTCAATGTGATAACAGCGGCTGCACAGTCTGAAAGGCGCGAGGGCTCCTCGCCGAGCTGCGCCGCGCTGCGCAGGAAACCACACCGCTCCAACTCCACACGATCCTCCAGACCAGCGCCGTCGGCCAAGGAAAGTTCCAGACGCCGCCCACAGAGGGGCGGGGCTGTGAAACTCTGCACGGCTGGCCGCCATTTTCAATATACCCTCCGGGCTATAAACGAGTAAGAGCTCGTCGGCTTTTGAGTACGCTTTCGTAATCCGTGTGTTTCCCCGCGTACTCGCATTACTCTTTAAATACTCTGAAGTTCCGTTTCTTAGCTAATAAGTTAATAGCGGCTTTTCTCTTCTTTGTTTTTTTCACTCTATTTCGCCGAGTGAGATAATAATCGCCCACTAAGCCGGCTATTAAACTAAAGATTTCCCAAACACACTTCATTCTCTCAGTGAAAGAGGTTTCTTTGTCCTCAGTCTGTGTGTCGCCTCCACTGTTGTGCTTCACATTTATTATAAGTTTTTTCTATGATGTCATAACGAAGTCCTTTTTTTCCATCTAGCAATTACATAAGGTTAGGTCTTTCTATGATTAATGTTAGGTTAGGTGTAGGATTTGCAAAGGATTACACGCAGGCTATAGTTAGTGTTTGGGCCCTTTATGTCTCCTCCTCTGTCAATAAGTAGAACACAAAATCTGTTAGTTTTTCTTTTTTCATTTTTTTAAACTTCAATTTAATTTTGCTGTTGTTTTGCAATATCTGAGTTGTTTTGAGATATCAAGGTGGAGTTGACTGGTTCAAGTCCTCTTACCCTCAGCCAGACTACTAGTCCTTAATCAATGTCCATAAATATTGTCTTATCTGCGATTAGTCACGGAGATTTCTTGGTGTTCTGTATAGTGGTGCTGGTGTTTCATTCAGGGCTTTCGAGATGCCTGTAGCACTTTGTGATGCTTTTCTGTTAGAATTTACTGGTCAAAGGTTTCTTGTGAATTTAGCCATTTTTTCAGGAGTAAATGTAGTATCTAGTCTATCTAATATTTAATATTTTCTTTATATCATGTCATTAAGTGTTTTTGTTCATGCAGTTGATGAGAAGTTACATAGGGTGGTACACATGGAGGGGGCGATCTCATGCCACCTTACCCTGAGCCCGATTACTAGTTCCCAGTCAACTATAGATATAGTTTCAATTGATTTCAATGTCTCATAGTGTCTTGACGTTGATGTTCCAGGCATGTTTATATCACCTGGTTTTCCTTGGCAAGCCCATTTTTCTGGTCTTTGTGATGTCATTATTTATATTAGATATTACTGTGCTCACATTTTCTGCTACTTGAAACATAAACCTTTTATAGCCCACTGTCTAACATTGAATGTACTCTTATGTCTTATGAATTTAATGCATTATATGTTTGTTCTCATTCAGTTGACCAGAAATTAGAGTGTAAGGTATTTTTTATGGTTTCTATGGTAGATATGGGCTTTATTACACAGGTGCTGGAACTGGTGTCCCATACTCTCTCACGAAGGAGAGCAGAAAAAAATACAGTCCACATATGGTCCACATTGTTCTTTTTTTTTAACTGTAATTTAACTTACATTGCTCTTTTCTTTTGCAGAATCTGTAAAATATTTCAGGGTATTGGGGGCAGGTTCAGGTTCATACCCTAAGCCAGATTAATAGTTCCTAATCAACTATAGACATAGCCATTGACAGCAGTTTCTCTTCGCATGCCTAAACTCATTTTTGTGGGAGGAATTTTGTTTCTGTTGAAATTTGCTGTTTAATTTGTTATAAGACTTCTTCACCATGATGTCATAATGAAGTGCTTCTTATTTTCATGGAGCAATTTTATAAAAGTAAGTATTTTCATAGCTTAACATTGTTAATGTTAGGTTAGGTGTAGGATTTGCATAGGTTTAGAGCTCAGCTATAGCTAGTGTTTGTATATTTTATTTCCACTTCTTTCTCAATAAATAAAGCAATAAAATTGCAATATTAATTTCTTCCATTTTGTTCATTTTTGTTTTTTTAAAACTGTAATTTAATTTGCATTACTCTGTTTTTTGCACCATCTATGACAGATATTAAGATAGAGAGGCCAGCTCAATCCACCTTATTTACATATTTAGTTTTGTAAGATCTATAAAAGATAACAGATTGGGATTGGGGCTGTCTCATGCCACCTTACCCTGAGTCAGATTACTAGTTCCCAATCTTACCTGTATTAATTAATTTCACCTGTAGGCATAGCCATTAGTTTCAGTGTCTCACAGTGTGAAACATGTTGGGATTGGTTACCTGCACATGTTTGTATTGCAAAATCATTCTTGGCCAAACCCACTTTTCTGGTCTTTGAGATGTCTTTTTTTCTATTAGAATTTGTTGTGTTTGTGTTTTTTGTTGCTAGAAGCAAAAACTTATTATAGCCAATTGTCTATAAAAGGTTAAGTATAGTATCTTTTATCAATTTATATAATACATTTAGCAATATAATAAATAAAAAATTAATTAATACAATAAATAAAGTAAATATAATCAATTTCTATAATAATAAATTATTTCTTGCTTTCATTCAGTTGACCAGATATTACATAGAGTCAGGTGTTTGCTATGCTTCTGCTGCTAGTTGTAGAAACATATTATAGCCCATTGTCTAAGATTAAGTAGTATCTCTCATCAGTTTAGTGCATTAAACATTGTTGTTGGCCAAAAACTGCATATGGTTATGTATTTGGTGTGGCTAATGTTTGGTTAGGTGTAGAATTTGCTTAGGGTTAGATATGGCCTATAGTTTGTGTTGGAACCTTTCGTGTCTGTCCAGAAAAAAAATACAATTCACATATGGTCCACCTTTTTTTGTTTTACCACCATTTTTCATTTTCTTTCTTTTCTTTTTTTTAACTGTACTTTAAATTTTAAACTTTCTAATAATTTTTTTTTTTTAATTTTTAACATTTTTTAAAATGTTAAATTGGGCAGCATTGTGGTGTAGTTATATTATTCAAGTTGCCCCACAGCTCTGTTCCTTTTGATGCTTTGTTTCTTTTGGTATTTACTCTTTGCAAATTCCTTGTTGCTACAAGCAGAAACCTAGTTACATACTGTTTGGCAAATTAGTCATGTAACAGTCAAAGATGAACTCCAGCTGCTATAGCTATATACAAAAATGCAGACATTGGGCATTTTTAAAACATCCACCTCACATCTACGCAAGATAAATGATGTCTACTTCTAAATTAAGCAGCAATAATATTGTTACAGCTTTCCGTGTGTGTCTACTGTACCATAGTTTTTTCCAGTAAGTAGACAAAACTTTTGTGCTATTTTGGTATTTAAATATTGCAACATTTATTACATACTAATTTCTACATTTAATTTCATGAATACAGCATATGCCTCTTGTGTAGCAATGAAATTGGTGCCATCAGATTAACTATCTAACCTAGAAAAGTTGTGTACATTTTTCTACTCCCATCTGTTATTAAACGAACGAGCTTCCTAGTTTACTTTGTTAAAATGGGATGCTGTATGGTCTTATGGCAAAATTGGCATTTTATACTGTTTTCAAACTCTTACCTTGTGCTATCACTAGACAGAAAATCGATAACACTATAAAATTGCATGGTGTTCTCTAAGTCTGCCCTCAAGGTACACTCACTTTAATAAGAACAACTGTACAACTGCACATCCATGCAGTTCATGTGGCAGCAGAACAACTCAGAAAAGTGTACTTTTGAATTCACCCCTTTTTCTGAAGAAAATAAAAACAATTACATATTTCTTCCAAAAAAGTTAAGTAAATTTTCTTTTTGCACTTTTTCTGGTATATTGTTTCTGGTATATTTTGATAACTAAGCTAGCTTGTTGTACTGATATTATAAATAGCAAGCCCACATAAGAGAATGAAGTGATGGCATAAACCAAAGCAGCTAACACTAGCTAAATTTCATAACAATTTAGAGCTGGTGTGACCTTAACAAACACTTTAATTAGCTTATTAACGTTAGGCCAGGGGTGTCCAAACCTTTTCAAAAAAGCACTATATTAAACAACATCAAAATAACGGAGAGTCACTCTGTGCCAAAATATTCCATTATTCATAATGCTAAATATGCAAAACATGAAAAAAATCTAGAACAATTTATTCATTTAATTTTAATGGAATAACTGTCTTACATTGGAATGGAATAACACTCTTTCATTAATTCAGTCCAGAGAATTCAAAGTAATGTTTTCCATTCTTAATATGGCCACTAACTAGCTCTAGCTCATTATCTGCACTCCCCTTGCTTTATAAAAAGTTGCTTCTGCCAGCATAGCTTTCAGCTACTTCAGTTTCCCTGCCCTCTTATCTAGTGTTTATTGCAATCCCCTTGCTTTGTTTTATAATGTCTCTTCATAATAAATTCCTTAATTACAGCAACTTGACATATGAGGCACACACATTTGCTATGGCTCTCTATTAAAACGTGTTCTGAATTCCAGCTCTTGAAGTCATCTGTTCTCTCTGCTAACTTGACAGTTCTTGGCTACAGCCATGACTAATCATTCACTATTCATATTGCATTGTAGCTAACTATGTTAACACACTGTAGTGCAATTCAATGCAAGTTTACAGTGGTGTTTCCACTGTAAGGTAAAAATATAAATTGTAACTTATTGGCCCTGTAACTATAGGTCACCTCTCGTACATTATAAGGGAGAAGTCATGGGCCAATTAATGAGCCAGAGTGTAGTGGAAGGTGTCTGGGGACTGGAGCGGCATGGATGGCACAACCCACAAGCTAGGGTTTCTGTAGTCTCAGCGGCTCTGACTCCGTTGGCTTGGAAGCACCCTGGGGTGACGGACCCATCTCCCATTAACGTTGTGGCGGGGTGTGGATCTGAAGTTGGAAAGGTGGCAGCAGAGAGAGAAGTTCTTCTCAGCCCATTTCAAATGTTAACAGGCCATCTTGAGAGTCTTCACCAGTTCCTGCGGGATGGCCATCTGATCCATGGTCACACGCTGAACCACCTCTTGGTCTCTGTAGCAGACCATGTATCAGCTCAGGGTCATGCAGATATACCCAGGAACAGGGCATAGACAGCTGCTATACAACCCTATTCACTGCAGAAACCCCCCTCTCGATAAACAGTTTCCATCAGGCATACACAAAGCCACAACAAAAACTAAAGACAAACTATGCTTTTCATTGAAGTAACAGAACACAGAACACCTAAAGTTTACCCAGTTGTACCAACAAGTTCTCTTCCCTATGTTGGTCACCAGCTTCTCCTGGAGGGTAGAGTTGAACTCGCAGCGTTCTCCTTGGCCATTAAGGACCTCTTGCTTTTCTCAGACAGCAGAGCTGTATGGCTAGCGTCATCACACGTGATATAATAATTAAATGCTTCTTTTTCTCATTGTTGACCAGCAATTACTTGGGGTTTTATATTTGCTATATTTAAAGTACAGTTAAGTGTATGATTTGTTTAGGGTTAGACACCGCCTGTCGTTAGTACTTATGTCAAATTCTCTCCTGTCTCAGTAAGTACAGCACAAAATTTGCATTTTTTAAATTTGTACTTTGTTAGTTTTTGTTTTCACACCAGTTTTTAAAACTGTAAATAAACTTACATAGCTTTAAATTTGGAGTGGACTGATTCAAGCCACATTACCCTCAGCTAAATGACTAGTTCTTAATCAGCCATAGACTTTGTCTTATTGTCCATTACTTATTAAGTCAAGTCAAGTGGCTTTTATTGTCATTTCAACATATACATGTGGTACAGTGTACATTGAAACGAGACAATGTTTCTCAAGGACCAAGGTGCTACATATAAGACACAAGAAACAGAAGTACAAAAGGTGCACGTGTGCAACAGAAGAGAACATAAAGTGCATCTCTGCAAACATGTGCAAATATGGCAAAAAAAACATAGACAAAAACACTGCCACGAGACAGTGCAGACATCACGAGACAAGACAAGACAGTACAGCGTTAATCTAAATGTAGTGTGCAAAATGGTAGAGGTAGATGTGCAAAAAAAAAATTTAATGTGCAAAATGTGCAGAATTTTAGAGGTAGATGATAGATGAGTGTACATTTTTGTGTGTGTGTATGTGTGTGTGTGTGTGTATGTGTGTGTGTGTGTGTGTGTATGTATGTGTGTGTGTGTGTGTGCACATATATGTGTGGTTTAGTTCTGAAAGTCTCAACTCATTACTTGTATGCCACTGACTATTTCCTACCTTAAGAAGGAAAGTTCACACCTTTTATATTTAGAAAAACTCTGAATGTGTTAGTGTGTGTGTGTGTGTGTGTGTGTGTGTGTGTGTGTGTGTGTGTGTGTGTGTGTTAATTCTAAAAGACCCTTCTAACCACTTGAATGTCACTGACCATATCTTAACCTAAGAAAAGCTGTGAATATGTGTGTGTGTGTGTGTGTGTGTGCATATGGATGTGTATGTGCATGTGTGGCCTCCACCAAGATAATAATATGTGACTGTTTTGCCCGTAAGGGAGCATTTCATTAGTCTCCTTTAAGCACAGTTTCTACAAAAAGTGACTTTTAATTGAAAATAAATAAATGAATAATATTTTTGCTGAGCTGTAACATTTCCTGTTTATTGCTGAGGTTAAAGGTTAAGGATTTTGTGTCTGTACTGAACACATTCGTATCTGCAGCACTGTATTGTATGTTTCACTGAAATGTTATTGGTTAATGTAATATTCACCCTCTTTACACCTCAGCAGTGTGGAGTTCTGGGTTCTGATTGGTCAGAAGGTGTTGATTAATTCTCTATAACAGCAGCTCTGACAGTAGTGTTAGGGCAGCAGGGCACTCGTTCTAATACATTATTGTTTCTCTGCTATCAGCTTGTTTACAGGGAATTGTTGATATGGTGGAGTTTTCTGTAAGGAGATATTTATTTATTATTTACAGAAGGAGTCTCCAGTGTCAGCGCTCTGTAACAGTCAGAGGTAAAGCTGTAACTTTACATTTTCTGACATCCTCAGAACAAAGCAGTTTATACTCCTCTTTATACATTAATATGTGGCTCTTCACCAAACTGTTGGCACAAAGTTTAAAGCAAACAGTTGTACAGCGCGTCTCTGTGCTGCAGCGTTACAGTTTCTCTTCACTGGAACTAAGAGGCCCAAACCTGCCCCAGCATGACGACGCCCCTGTGCACAAAGCAGCTCCATGAAGACATGGTGTTCAGGTTAAGGTTGGAGTGGAAGAACTGGAGTGTCCTGCACA